>MU403225.1:0-58771 GCA_022695765.1 Annulohypoxylon moriforme
TTTATATTATTATTTTTTTATATAATATTTTATAATAATATATAAATTATTATAAAAAAATTAAATTATATATAAAATTAATTATTTAATTAAACTTTTTTTTCTTATAAAAATAAATCGTTAATTATAAAATTTTAATTAACTTAATAATAAATTAATAACTTTTTAATTATTTATCGTATCTTTTAACGTGACAAATCATAATAACGATTTATTTGATTTACCTGTTTCCCTCACACGTTAAACTGACCAGGTTATCCAAGCACCCGTCAAATGGTTAGATCTATAATCCCAGTTTAACCGGCGTTCTGCCGAATACTCACACCCCACCTAACCTAACGGCTGCAAGACCCGAGAATTAGCAAGGAATAAGACATTCCAGTTGCGGTTTTCTGAACCTAGTAACAACAACCACGCACTCTCGTTATTATATAAATCTACAAGCCAGATAAACTTGCTAGCGATGCCTCACGAACCGCTCTATAGGACGGTAATTACGTCACAGTTGCAGCAGCCTTGTATTGTAGATTGTCTACTAGGTAACTAACCTAGTAGGTAAGAACTAAGATGTGGTTGCCGATTAATCGACCATTGATCGGGTGCAAAGCTGGGAACGAACTATCTGTTTGAATAGCATACCTACCTAAGTACCTATTCAGTATCAGGAGAGACGGTGGTAGGGCGTGACACTCCAAAGATGCTACAATGCGTTCCCAAACCTTCTGTGGGCGCGTGTCAGCTAGCCGATTTCCCACTAAGATACATGGCCTAAGCGCTCTAGGGCTGTATTCGGGATACTAAATCAATCGCGATAGTCCTCTGTTTTTTTGTACCTAATACTGAAAATGGTACGCTGTAATCGCATATTAGCAGCCAATCCCAATGTTTTATAGTTGACTCAATGCTCCCTAAGTACCTACCTACCAGATCAGATCTAGCGGTACTCAGGTTCCCTAAAATAAAGCCACCTATAACACCAAGATAATACTCTTGGTTTAGTGGTTACCTTTAATAATTCCCAAGGTAAGGACCCACCTACCCTAATATACGGTGGTCTGTTCTGTGATTCTTTGGGGAGTTCATCCTCAATCAACTCGAAGCCCGTATTTTATATTGTATAAGTCAACAACATACCTCGGTCTGTCACCACCTCCTGTTTAGATAGATCGTCAAAGAAGTAAGAGTTTAGAAGATTAGTCAAAGGCAATTGCCACAAGCAAAACACAAAGTAGTACCACGTCGATAGATTCTACAGGTACCAGAATTTCTCGACAAGATTAGGAAATAGGTATTCTCAGGGATCGGACCCGAAGCTGAAAACTATCACAGGGAAAGGTAGTACCTAGCAAGTTCTCTTTTTCTGAGGTCCAATGTTGCACAGAATAGAGCGAAAGCCCCGCTACCCCGCTTCTTATCATGAGCCCCTGACAGATAAGGAGAGGGGCAACATAGAAGTGATGATCAGTACGACGACAATTTTTTTCTAAGGTTAGGTCGTTCGCGATCTTTGCAAAATGCTCGACATTGTTATAATTTCTTCCCGCCCTTTTCCTAAAGTCCGTCGAACAGCTGTTCAGTGTTACATGATTAAATTTTTCATTAATCTTTGGCACGATGGATCAGTCCCAGGACCATAACCCTATATCAACGCTACAGGTCTACCATGGAGAAGTGCTGCAATAAAATCGACTTAGGTATACCTACTTAGCTACTACCTAGGTAGTTATCCAATAATGTTTGCCTTTTCCCTAACTTATCTACTTTATTACTTTCCTGTCCAGGGTGTACTCTGACCGTATAAAAAGGACGAACAAAGAACACTGAGAAAAGCATTTGGAAGCGAGTCACGTTTCTCGAGGGACCTGTCTTGAATTACGTTGTTGTAGTTGCTTTTTATGACTTTGCCAAGGAGTGGGAAGGCTCTTAGTTAGCGCCAATTACTGGCTGAATAGGGACCGGTATGCAGGTGTTGCGATTTGGAAGTTCAATCTGCAACCTCAAGCAGGCAATCTGCTAGAGAGCTGCATAATATAGTATTATAGCGGCATGAATGGCCACATTATGCGCTGTAAGCCACCATTTTCGTAAGCGACATTAGCACTCCGAATATGTCTAGCGGGCGCACCGACAGCGTTGATGTAGAGGGTAACATTAACAGCTGAACGCCACCATCATCATCGACAGACTAATATAATACGCATCTCACCACCCCTGTGCCCGTCTTCGCAGTTCGCAGCCTCGCGTCCGTATACCTTAAGCATCCCCGAGAAAGATATTAGGTATATAGTCTGATAATTTACTTTTCTTCCAATTCAGTGTGAAACATTAGAATACAGTGAATAGATAGTGATGTAGAGATCATGTGTGGCCTCACAAAACTTAGCCGTGCTTTTCGAAAGCCAAAATCAGAGCCGAAATCGAAAACGCAAGTACGGCCTCAATATCAGCACCAATTGGAGTCTCAGCCCCAATCTCGACCTGAGGTCCATGCGCAGTCATCTAGTTACGAGGTCATCCACAAATTAGCAACTGGCATTGAAAACGCCTACAGAAAAAACCACGATTCTGCCGACTTCCTGCCTTATGATCGACTAGCCGCCTTCAGTACTCCAGACGTTGTGACCGCAATTCTTGAAGATGCAAGAATAGATGGCGTGAAGGAACTTTCCAAGTTTGTCTTGAAAAATGGGAAGAAACTTTTTCTAATTCTAGTGATGATGACGGGAGATAATGAGAAACTATCGTTCCTTGCAGATTTAAGGCAAAGCGGTATCACTGACAAATCATTGCCAATTATGATTGAGGGAAATGGAGCAGGGAATTCTTATTCCTGGTCTTCTCTTGAAGATGACATCGAGTCTAAACATGAACTGTTGGGAAACTGGTCCCGTGGAGACCGCGATCTTTTTGCAACTTATCAATGGTGTTTCTTAGCACCAACATTCGGCAAGGGCACATTCCGTTTCAAGTTTCATTCAAAGCGAACGTTGCCTTACCTTCACGCTTCGCCAAAACCTGCAAGTAGTGGATTCTTTGGTGAGGTGTCGCGAGTAGAAATTCACAAAGCACATCTCGATGTTGCTTCTTTACCTACTTCAGTAAGCCATACCTTACTTCACCGACGTCAATGTCAGTTCGTACTCAACTCTTATAGGATTCCAATTCAGATGAGGTTGCCATCGCCATAAAAAAAGCAAAGCATGACGAGGTACTTGCAGATTTCTTTGATAAGGAGGCTAGTAATCTTCACAGACTTCAGCAGTATAAGTCACCACATTTGATCACGCCAATCGCCGCATACCAAAAGGGTGAAGATCGGTGTCTCATCTTCCCGTGGGCGAATGGTGGTAACTTGTTGAAGTACTGGAGTAAATTTGAGACACAGCGCTCAGAGTTGGATAGCCTGCGCTGGATATTTAGCCAGATCAAAGGGATCTGTTCGGCACTTGAGGAGCTACATGAAGAGAACACTAGGCATGGCGACTTGAAGCCAGAGAATATTCTCTGGTTTCGAGATGAAAATGATCACGGAATTTTCCAAATTGCCGACCTAGGACTTGCCGCGTTCCATGAGAAAGAGGAACACACCAAGAATCGAAAAGGGATGATGACTTTTACACCTTCGGGAACATCCCGGTATGAGCCTCCAGAAATGGACGAAACTCGAGATACACATGACGCTCGGTCGCGGCAATACGATATCTGGTCAATGGGATGTGTCCTACTAGAGACATTGATATGGCTCATCTACGGTTATGAAAGCGTTGAAAAATTCAAAGGATTCACTACTCACTTCTGGGAGAGTTATGATAAACCAGACGGAAAGAAGTATATTCTTCATCCCTATGTTGACTCATGCATGAGTGTCATGATGACAAACCTCGAGGAAAAATCCCCTCAGAAATCGGCGTACAAAGATCTTCTATCCCTGGTACGGAAGAGATTGCTTGTAGTGGAGGTATCGGAAACCTATGTCAGCTCTCCAGATCACCGCGAAACGGCCAAGACCCTGCACAATGTCATTGCAGATATCGTTAATGACAGTACATCTTACGAGACATATCTCATCCCTACTGAACTGGAATATCCGGGCGACACAATCAGTAGCCGGCAGTGGCGCAACAAGATCTACGAAGAAGCCGGCACATTAATAGCGCCTCCACGAGATGATATTCCCAGATTTTCGTCCACTCTGACTGTGCACGACAATACAAGTGTAGGCGATAACAACGGTCCTAAGGTCCTGGTCCGTGCACCGACAGGAGAGTTCAACTCGAACACATTGAGCACAAATGCATCAATAAATACGAAACATCAGGAAGTGAGTTCATATGTCAACCGAAGGTAATAAGATTGAGGCTAAATAATGATTTCTTTTTAGTATGTGAGTAAAAATTATCTTGGTTATGATAACCATTACTAATAGGTTCAAGAATGTTAGTGATCCCATTACCCCTTTTCATCACCCCCTATAAGACCCACTTATCTATTATTCGTACGATAGCTAAAACTTATCTCATAGTTGGTATGTATTTCAATTCAATGAATGAACTAATTATGTTAGGTAGTGTATTTATGATGTATAGGCTGTAAGTCTTTTGTAACATGGACTCTCGCATATACAATCAGCTAATATCTGTTTCCAAGCACTCAAGTAATCTCAATGATGAATGGGACTCTACAACAGACAACGAATTTGCGATGCGGTTCATCAATTCTATCGGATGGGATAAAGTCAAGCCACAGCAATTGGCCGTTACTTCTTCTTTGTGCATCAATTGTAGTTCCATCGATTCGACCCGGCTTTTCGAGGACGAGTGCAATGTTGAGAACTTGAAACTAATGTCAAGCAGTTGCGATTTGTGTAACCTGCTGTCTCGTACATTGGAAGACGCTAGTATCAGACCACCTAGGACGATCATGCTGAACCAAGATGGAGCTACGGTTAGTGTGAAGGATGGTCCAAAGCTCCTCTCGATATATGTAGCACTAGGTACGCGTTTTCTATTTACCTCTACAGGGTCAAGTTTCTTACTTAGATAGGCCCAAACCTTCCTGAAGGTGCACAAATTGGATTACCGAAGCTTTTACAGAAAGCTAGTGATGATCAGTTCGCTCTTCTCAAACAATGGATTGGGGTGTGCGATTCGAGTCATGGAACCTGCCATCGTAAGGATAGAGATCTTCCAACGATGCCGACTCGTCTTATTGAAATCGGCAATCCGATTAGACTCATCGACTCAGAAAATATCAATTTATCGCAATACGCTGCTCTCAGTCATTGCTGGGGCTCTCTAAAGGACAACTCAAAATTTTGCACATTCAATCATAACATTGCTCAACGCAGAGCATCAATTGAGTTGGAGCATCTTCCCACGACATTCAAAGATGCTATCAAGGTTGTTAGAATACTCGGATTGAAATATATCTGGATCGACTCTCTCTGCATCATCCAGGATGATGAACTGGACTGGGGGAATGAGGCAGCTAAGATGGAACAGGTGTTCAGTGGTGCCTATTTCACAATCGCAGCCAGCTCGGCCAGGTCATCCAACGAGGGATTCCTCCTACCACGTAAGCCGCGATCGTGTGTTGAGCTATCTACAAAAAGTCTGGGGAACCTATTCGTATGTCCGAATATCGATAACTTCCATAAAGACGTTGAATTAGGTGAGCTTAACCGCCGTGGTTGGGTGTTACAGGAAAGGGTTCTTTCTCGACGTACCATCTATTTCAGCTCGACTCAAGTTTATTGGGAGTGTGGCACGGGGGTGCATTGTGAGACATTGGCACGGCTTCATAAGTAGGTCTACCTGTTCCTGCATACCTACTTATTAATAGATGTTCTAACATGAGACATAGCTCCAAAGCTGCATTTTTAGGAGACGCCAATTTCCCCGAGTCTGCACTAGAGTACTATCGGGATGGGAGACAAGTGCTTGTCCAAGACCTTTACGAACGGTACTCAGGTCTGGCCTTTACGAAGCCTTCCGATAGGTCCGTAGCAATCCTCGGCCTCCAAAAGCGACTGGAGAGAGCTTTCCAGACTCAAGCAGAATTTGGCCTTTTCTCGGTCTATTTTGCGAGAGGCTTGCTGTGGAAGCGTCGTGATATAAAGTTCATGAAACGCATCCCCTGGCCCCATGGCCGCCAGGTCCCGAGTTGGTCCTGGTGTTCAAAGGAGGGGGCCATTAAATACATGAATCTTCAATTCGAGAAGATTGATTGGGCAATGGAGGAGTTCAAGAATCCCTTCAAACGCAAAGCGACCGTTAGCTTCGAAGGTCAATCCGACGTAACGCAAGTAAGAGACCTTTCGATTCTGCGAGGACAGGCCAGGGAGCTACGCCTTACGAAATTAGAGATGCTCGTACGCATTTCATTTGACACTGACGAGGAGTTTGACGTCGAGGAGTTACGTTGTGTGGTTATTGGACGGGACAAGACTGGCGATAGTACGGATGATCTAAAACAGCATGTCCTTGTTATCCATCGGCTCGACCCATTGAAGCAGAATACCTACGAGCGGGTTGGCGTAGCATCCCTGAGGTTGGCACATATAGGAGACGAAGCACATTGGGTTACAATTCTTTGATACGCCAGGAAAATATCTACATTAATGGTTACATAGGTCGTCATAGACAAAGAATGGTTGGACTTCTTGTATTGAGTGATCCACCGACACAAATACCGCAACTAACCGAGGTCACCCCTAAACGTCTACTCCCAATGTAGGTAATTAATACAGACTCTACTAATACAGTTATTTAGTTTCTTACTAAGATCTCGAAACCCGAGCGGCGCTTAGCACCTTCTGGGCCAATCTTGTGTCTTCCAATTGCCGTAAATATGTTTCGTCCGAGTCTCTTGTTGCGAAGTCTCTCTCAGCGTCTTCGGCTCCGGCTTCTGAGGGATGGACCTGTTTCTTTAGGTTAGATGATGAATCGGGACCACTGGTTTGTTCACATACGAAATGTTTACCGGCTGCTTCTATATTGATGTATATGACATAGATATTTCTTCTCAAGGATATGGTAAATTGCTTGTCTCCATACTTGGCTGTTAATAATTCTGCGAGTGCTCGAGGATGTATGTAATCGGGATGTTCGGTCATAACAACATGTCTGGAGTCTTTCCGCACATATTGTAGGCGGGATTGCGACATCTAAGATAGAAAATGAAGGATTCGAGAATCTTTGCTCTGTGAGTTGGATTTCATTGAAGTGATGATTTTAGAGAAGCCCAGGGGGGACCTAAGAATTATTTCGCGACATTCAATGCCTTTATCAATAGGAAAGTAGGTACATAGTCAAGTGAGTACCTAACCAACATAGGATGGCCTAGGTACTAACCATACACCGAAAATAGCGGTGGGGGCGACATTTTTATTCTAAATAAATGACCACATTATATCGCCCCTTGGCGCAGAGCCTGCATGAGCAGTGGCCCAGCAAGGCGTAGTGGCATCATACCCATGCTTATCAAAGATCATTCCTCAGCTTACCCAGTACCCAAGATTTTCTGCCCTCTCCCTCGGTTCACCGAAGAGGGGCGGAGTACTGCGGTTCAGCCCCTACTCAGATAATCAGCCCTCAAACTTCATATTATCAATCATTGGGTACTAGGTATATTGGGGGATGATAGGTTGTATTTCCGGTCGCAGCCTGCATTACGCTTGGAAGGTGCCCCCCTGCATCTTTTACTGTCTCTTTGATCCATTGCGAAAGATGATCAATTGGATTTAATAGATCAATACCTTACCCTTATGTCTCCAATAGACTTGCAGGCTTTCTCAATCAACCTTGGTTTTAAAATCTTGGTTAGTAGGGAGGATTTCTACACTCAAATTACTTGCCCCCGCAATGGAACCAACAGGCGACCCCTATCCCACCCAGGACACAGGTACCCGACCATTACCCGAAGACATTGATTTGTTACCTGGAGAATTTGGAACACGATATGAAATCGCACTCCCCTATGAGGAAAATCAATCTATTGTTTCATGGAAGGAAGGGTTTGAAGGGCCAGAAATATTCGTCAATGATCCAAATGGCAGAAGGAGGGTTACAAATAAGAGCGACTTTATTAGACCAAGAACTTTCACCGCTTCTGACTCAATAGAAAGCGAAGGGGAATCATCCGTGATCTCCGTGGACGACTTAGGCTTTAGCGACGCCCCAACGGAGTCTCTTCCCCAATTCCGTGATTTCTGTAACCATTTGGAGAAAAATCAAGCTTGCTCTAAGACAGAACCTTTTATGTCTGTTGAGGAGCTACGACTTCATCTAGGATGCTCTGAAGGACCCGCAAACACAATTGAAGAATTGATCGGGAATAAGATGGAGGAAAGCTTCGAAAAGAGCAAGCAAGATAACGAAGATTACTTGCCCCTTGACGCCTTTGAAGCTATATTTGATATCGAAGCTATTAAGTCGCTTGTTAAGGAAACGTACTCAAAAGACACTGAGCCAAATTTGAAAGAAATGATTGCACACATCATTGGAAACGAGCCAAACCAAGGCTATCGGCGAATTCTAGGAGCTCTCGTCCTCATGAATCAAGTTATCCGTATCCAAGACTTCATCAAAGAAGGCATCCGAGACTATGACCTACCTATTAAGAGAAGCCCGCAAGATAACAAAGGCTTCGACACCCGGACAGGCATTTATAACGATACGCTTTTCCAAGGCTGGAGTAGGAACGATATCGAGCTTTTCTATGTTTACCAGAAAAAGCTTTTCGTCCCCTTTTTCAATATCCAAGAAGATAAGTTGTGTTCTTATGTGTTTGACTCTAATGTCAGACTTCCCTGGAAAGATTTCGAGCAAAAGACGAGCGGTGGGAATGGGTTGGTCCACAGAGTGGAGATACATTCTAAGCACCATAATTTTCGGCCATCTAATGTAAGACCCCGAAGTCCTCATTGCGAAACATATCATGGCTAAACTTGATAAGAACCTCCAAAAGCCTCTATACTTCGCCTTAAAAGAAATCTTCACTTTAGATCGAGATGCATATCGGCGCGAGCTCTGGGCTCTGGAAAAGTCTGTTGCTCATGCACAAAGAGAAAACCATCTGATCAAACTACTGCTCACATTTCAACACGGGGAAGTCTGCTATCTTCTCTTTGAATGGGCGGATGGCAATCTCGCTGACTTCTGGGAACAAATTGAAATAGCGCCTGCCCTTTCAGATACATGGGCAGTTGATCAATGTCTTGGTATTTCCAATGCAATCAAGCGCATTCACGGGTTAGCAACGTGGCAAAAGAGACGGAGATCATCTCGGGGATCTGAGAGCGATAACGAGCGTGACTGGGGACGACACGGAGACATTAAGCCAAATAACATATTATGGTTCTCGGTTTATACAACGGATTCTAACGAGACTTTGCATGATCATCTCGTTGTATCGGATTTAGGTCTTACCCGATACCATTCCCAGGACACAAGGTCAGCAGTACACAGGTCTCACCTTGAGGGATGCACCTGGGGGTATCGGCCTCCTGAGATGGACACCGAACGCCTGATATCCTCAAGTTATGACATATGGTCTCTCGGATGCGTTTTCCTCGAGTTCTGTGTATGGTATATTAATGGCGGTAAGGCAGTCCAGATATTCGGCATAGAACGAGAGAAACAGGACGAATCGGAAATCCGAGGCGTATTTGAAGACAAATACTTCAATATAACGACCGATGAACATGGAAGAAGACAAGTATGTCTCAAACCAATCGTGGAAGAGGTACGTATATCTGTATATGGTTTCGATTTACCAACATACTTCATGTTATCCTAATAAGTGCTCCAAACCTGTTTTTCTCTGTACCTCACCGAACTAATTATATCACGTTCCAGTATCTAAATACAAGACTTCGTGAATCAGACAGATACACCCCATTTGTGGAGCATATGTTGAATTTGATTCAGCATAAGATGCTAGTTATCGACCCAAAGGAACGATGGAAAATCGACAGAATCTGTACAGAAATCTTCAACATCAAATCCGAAATCGCTAAGATCGAGACGCCTGTAGCTGAGCCTGCGCATGCTGTAGATGCATTGCTAAGAGTAGCGGATCAAGGGGTAAGCAATTTGGCAGCTCATCAATGGAAATACATATTAATCTGTTCTTAGACTCCAAGCGAAGGCCGACCCCCCATGGACCCAGATTCTTTGCCGATCGATGACTTGGTGCACCACGCGCAAGGCAATTCAGGTGGTGCATGGGCAGAATCAAAGCGGTGTCCCGCAATATCTATACATTCCAGAGGCGGCGACTCTGATAACTTGCGCGATAGTCAAAGCCCTGGTGATGATTCCTTTACAGACGCAGCAGAGACACAGCAAGATATACTGCCCCCAAATATATCCTCTGAAGGGACACAGAAAACGTTTGATGGGCCCGGTACTTCACCCCTCGTGACAGATGCGGCCAAGGCTGCAACTACACAATTGAGACCCCGATCATCGATACAATCTGAGTATAGAACCACTGAGACTCATGTCTTGAAAGTTACTCAGGTAAACACCGTCAATGAACAAATTTATCACAACGACAAGCAACTATCACGAAGACAGCGCGCTAAGGTAAATATATCACGAGGATGGGCTGTGATCCGCGATAAAATAGAGCGATATGTTCAGAAGGTTTTAGGGAGTTGGGGATCGATGAGACGAAACAGAACATTTTCGATTCCCCACACTACATGAGCAACAGTCCCCCTATTCAACCTTCAACTTACCCCTATTCTGTATCCCCATGGCAGCAAATGCGGTTAGTGCGTGGCTTGGCGACCCCCACTTTTAGCACATACCCCTGCTACCCTTCAAAACCATCAATCCCCCAACATCCGCTACTCCCCGTGTCTTTCACTCCTCCTTAATGCTCCGCATCTCATCCAATCGCGTTGCGGCTCATATATTAAGAGGCGCAGTATCTATCCAATATGTCCGAGGACGGCGCAGATCATGAAGATGCCGTTTCGCCTGTATCAAATAAGAGGCAACGAACGGCGGGGATGTATCGTCGGAAGAGGGCTGTAGCTGCATGTCAGCAATGCCGTATTAGGAAGACCAAATGCGACAATGCGCGACCGGTCTGTGGCTTCTGCCAGAAGAACCAGGGTCAATGCATCTACCCGGACGGAGGTCCGAACGATTACTCAGCGTCGGTCTTCCCCTTTTGGCGGTATGATATCATAGGGCTGATAATATGATCATTAGATTCGATCCTGCGAGTCTGGCTATCTTGGATCGGATCAATCATGTTGTCAATTTGCTGGAAGCTGGATCTCCCGCTGGACCCGCCGAGGTGCCCCAGGAGCCGTCCCCAGCCTCGTTGCCAATCCATACTCCTGTAAATGCTACGGTCGCAAACATATCGCAACAACCGATATGTGAAGAAGATGACTTACCCCGATTGGATGATCCGGATTTCGCAGCTTCAACATGTAGTTGCGAAAGCATCCTACGATGGCCCATTTTCAGAGCCGTCGTTCCTGATGTTCGCCCCTTTATTTTCGAGTCTAACGGCGGAACGAACGCCTTTGCCGAGGCTCGTGGTTCGGAACCCGGGAGACTTGGTAGAGGAGTCCAAGAAGATGACTTTATCCCTCTGTCTAAGAAGTTCTTAGCCTACGTTCATGTCAAGAACCCCATTCTTGACCTTGCAGACTTCAGAGCTCACGTTAAGGAGGCCTCGGAGAACGGTCTTCGGTGGAATAGCCAGTCCTGCCTTGTGGTATGAAATCTTATCTGTCGCATATGAAGTTTTACTTACTTTTAAGCTTATCGCTTGTGCCCTCGCATGCTTATCGTCGCCGTTCCGGCGAGATGTCGCGACAAACGGGACACCGGATTCGAACAAGTCGTTGTCAGTAGTGAGTGTCGACCAGGCTACAGCTTCATCCTATTACCTCGCCGCGAAGAAACGTCTCGGATTATTAGAGCCCTCAATTATTCAGGTGCAGTGTTTATTTCTGTTTGGTGTCTTCGAGATGTATTCACTCAAACCATTGAGTGCCTGGAACTATTTCAACCAAGCCTCAGTTTGCTTCAGGAACTTGGTGTGGATGCAAACACAACGGGTAGTTGGAGACATGCTCGAGAGCCAGAGGCTTGAACAACGGCTTTACTGGTCATGCATGAAATCTGAATTGTAAGTACACCCTCAATGCCCCAAATAGTCCCAACGGGCAAATGATTAATTATTTCTGCTACGATCTGTAGAGAAATCCGATCTGAGATACCGCTACCATCCAGTGGGATCGCACGCTTCGACTACCCAGATTTCTTCCCAACCCCACCTTCAGAACTTGCCTCTCCCGTAGCACAGTCGCAAAGTTTCGATGGGTTGCCGCCAGACCTAGAAGCTGAAGAAGAGAGGGGTTGGTTTTATTACCTTTCCGAGATATCCTATCGAAGGATACTGAGTCGCGCATTCGTTATCTTGAGGCGCGATAGCGAGGAAGGCTGGGTTAGAAACATCGAACAGACGATCAAGCAGTGCGAGGACCTTGATGAGCAGATCAAAGCTTGGTATGTTAATTACCATTTTCGTCTAACTACCGCTTTTGACATGTCGGAAATGTCTAGGGACATTAACTAACATGTGTGTAAGGTGCTCGCATATTCCACCTCCCATTAACATGGACCACTCGGAAATGTCGAATAACGAACTCGCCTACTATGTGCGCAACAGATTATTATCAAGCAGGGAATGGATTCGCAGGCCCATGGTTTACTATCTGGTTCACCAACCACCAGATGATCCATACGCTGCTAGAGTGAGGCCTTTAGCGGACATGGGTCTGAGTCTATGCGTCGACCTTCTCCTTCAAGTTGATTACCATCATCGTCACCACGGCTCTTGGTTCGTGGCCCGTACCGCAACAACGCGCTCATTAATACTACTTGCAGCTGCACGAAGTGGGAACTTTTCAATGCCTCCCCGCTGGAAGGAAGCCGTGAACGTGGCTAGACATATACTACAGCATTGGTCTAGCGAGGCCCCGGATCTTCAGCGCGCAGCTATAATCCTAGATAGTATCGCGTCTGATACTGGATTATCGCTTTCGTCAGATGCATTTTAGGATATTCTATCTATTCCATTCATACTAGCGTCGTGTGAACTTCGGAAGCATGTTTTAGTACTCAGCCCAAAGACTCCACACGCCATTGACTTTCTTGGTTAATAGAGGAGGTTATCGACCAATTAGTTTCGTATTGACTCACCCCGCGTGGAGCGATGTGGATATCGTCCTGATATTAGTGCGCTCGGTCACATTCGGGGAGTGTCGGCAAGTTGCCCGAGTAGGAACCTCGAAATGTCCCATCACGTTAACGTGTCCAAGGGGCTTCGGGTGATATTAAAACAAATATTAAAGACTTACCGAACTTCAATAACTTAAGAAGACATTAATTCGCAATTGATTCAGACTTACGAATCCTGTGTTTGGAAAGATAGTAATTCTACCTAGAGATTCTAAACGTGCACCAAAATGGACATTGAAGATACACTTTCAAAACTCACCCTCGATGAGAAAATAGAGCTTATCTCAGGTGAGACTCTCTAGTTGACGGTTATTGACAGCCACTAACAGCGACAATTAGGGGCCGACTTTTGGCACACTAAAGCCATCCCGCGGCTAGGCATACCATCCCTACGCATGTCTGATGGGCCGAATGGCGTCCGAGGATCGCGTCTCTTCAATGGAGTGCCGGCGGCCTGTACCCCTTGCGGAACAGGTCTAGCCGCGACTTGGGATGTAGATGCGATTGAGAATATCGGCCAGATGATGGGCACAGAGGCTATCGCAAAGGGCGCTTCCTTACTCCTGGGACCAACCGTCAATATTCAGAGATCACCACTTGGTGGACGTGGGTTCGAAAGTTTTAGCGAAGACCCGGTTCTCTCCGGGAAAATGGCCGCTTCCATTGTGAAGGGTATTCAATCCACGGGGGTAGTCTCCGTTATCAAACATTTCGTAGGCAACGACCAGGAAGAAGAGCGCCAGAGATCTGATTCCGTTATTCCAGAACGGGCACTTAGAGAAGTTTATTTACTCCCCTTTCAGATTGCGGAGAAAGAAGCCAAGCCGAAGGGTTATATGACAGCATACAATAGAGTAAATGGAATACACGTCAGCGAAAATCCTCGAATTCTCCAGGGCATCTTACGGGATGAATGGGGGTTCGATGGCGTCGTCATAAGCGATTGGTACGGGACATACTCTGTTGCGGAGCCGATTAATGCTGGTCTTGATATCGACATGCCAGGACCTACGCGCTGGAGAGCAGGACTTGCGAAACTTTCTGTTAACTCCGGCAAAGTGTCAAAACACGCTCTTGACCAACGTGTACGTGCGATCCTAAAGACGGTTGACCGAGTAGCACCACTCAAGCTTGAGGAGAACATGACCGAGGGAACTGTTGATACTCCAGAGACAGCCAAGAAGCTCCTGGACGTTGCGTCGTCTTCAATCGTCCTTCTTAAGAACGACCGAAACATTCTTCCCTTGGACAAGGCAAAGACGACTGCAATAATCGGGCCAAATGCCAAGTTCGCAGCATACAGCGGTGGCGGCTCTGCAAGTTTACGACCGTATTACGTCGTAACCCCGTTTGAGGGCGTTCAAAAACACATCCAATCACTGAAATATGCATTGGGCGCAACGGCATACAAAAAACTACCGATGATCACCTCTATCACTAAGGCCCCTGACGGATCACCCGGGATGGAGATGCGCATTTACGCGGAGCCCCACTCCGTGAATAACCGGATTCCCGTTGAGAAATTCAACATCGACAACTCAAGTTGCTTTCTCAACGACTATAAGCACCCGGATATCCCATCCAATCTTTTCTACGTCGAAGTAGAAGGCACCATAACACCGGAAACCGACGCGGAATACCTATTCTCCCTAACAGTTAACGGTAGCGGCCGCTTGTACGTGGACGGCGAAGAAGTCGTGGATAACGAAACAACTCAAAGGCCAGGAGACTCGTTTTTCGGCTCCGGCACCGCCGAAGAAATTGGAAGCAAACATCTTGCCCGGGGACGGAAGTACAACGTACTTGTGCAATTCGGCACCGCCCCCACATCAAAGATCGCCAAGGGAGGGGCAACGCAAATGGGCGTCGGGGGTCTCCAGATTGGCGGATGCGCCAAGACAGATCCTGCGACCCTTCTCGATGAAGCTGTCGCAGTCGCAAAGAGCGTCGATCAGGTCATCCTCTGTGTGGGATTGAACTCTGAATGGGAGTCTGAAGGGTGGGATCGAGCGAACATGGATCTTCCGCCCAGGACCGATGAGCTTGTTGAAGCGATTGCTGCCGCGAACCCGAATGTGGTGGTTGTAAATCAGTCCGGGACGCCGGTCACGATGCCCTGGGTAGATAAGGTGCCGGCTATTGTACATGCTTGGTACGGCGGCAATGAGACGGGGAATGCGATCGCGAATGTCTTATTCGGTGAGACTAATCCGAGCGGAAAATTACCGCTGAGTTGGCCTGTGAGACTGGAGGATAACCCCGCGTTTATCAACACAAGGATAGATGGCGGAAAGGTGTTGTACGGGGAAGGGGTCCACGTCGGATATAGGTGGTACGAAAAGACTAAACGCGATCCGTTATTTTCATTTGGATATGGGTTGTCGTACTCGGAATTTAAACTGGAAAATCTCGTCATACAGAATACCCCCGAAGACCAGTCGGATGCGGCTACGGTAACAGTATCTGTGGACGTGACAAACATCGGCTCTCGAGATGGCTCCGAAGTAGTTCAGGTTTATGTTGCACATCAGACTACGACCGTACAACGGCCTCTAAAGGAATTGAAGGGATTCTCGAAGGTGCACTTCTCGAAAGGCGAAACAAAATCAGTAAAAATCCAATTAGACAAGAAATACGCATGTAGTTTCTGGGACGAAAGCGCAGACTCGTGGGTGTTGGAGCAAGGGACATATCTAGTACTTGTCGGAAACAGCAGCCAAAACACCTCGCTTCAAGGACATTTCGAAGTACAGCAGACACGATTTTGGAATGGCCTATAATAAAGACACTACCGAATTGAAAGTAAAGTTTCACCTATTTATGCGAATTCATGATTATCCAAGTAATGAGCCAACTATATACATAAACCAGCGAAATGAACAATGCCCAACAATGCCTGCCTTAGTTAAGTCACAAAAGAAACATTTTTCACCCAATCAACTTTTTTAGTCCAAGATCGCAACTCCCTGGGCGCTCTTGCCAGCCTGTCCATCGAGAGCAAATCTCTGGATGCTCTTCGCCTTGCCCTGACCACCAGAGAGATCCAAAACGTTGATCGAAGCGCCGGTCGTGCCGTTTCCGGGAGACAGGACGTACAAGAAGTCACCAGAGGCCTTGAGGTCGATGAATCCGGGGTCACCACCGGCAGACAGGTCAACAGTGTTGATGATGCTGGCGTCCTTGGCACTCATCTCGAGGACACGCGCTTTTCCGACATCGGTCACGAAGACGCTTCCGGTACTCTTGGAGAAGGCGGACCAGCATGTCGCGCTTTGGTCGGCGACGACTTGCTTGGCGGCGATGGAGGCTTGGCCGCTCTTGGGGTCGACGGCGAGGATCGCGGCGCCGAAGGAAGCGTCCGTGGCGAAGATGTTGTTCGTGCCGGGGATCACTTGCGAGCCGAAGAGAACAGCGGTGCCGTTAGGCGAGGTGCGCTCGTCCTTAGTGGCAGCTGCGGTCATCGAGACGCCGCCGCATCCACCGGCCTTCTGGATGGAGAGGGAGGAGAGGAAACCGGTCTTGTTGACTGTCGGGTCACCCTTGACGGTGGTGTAGAGGGTGTTCTCGTCCTCGGAGAAGAAGGCGTGCGAGACGGTGTTCGTGGGACCGACTGGTGGCGTGCTCTGGCCAAGATCGATGGATCGGAGAGTGTCCATAGCACCAAGACCCTTGCTGGTGAAGGGAGCGCAGGTGATACCGGCTGTCATACCGGTGGCACCAACACACGCGAGCTTGTTCTTCATTGATGCCGCGACCGTGTTCGGGAACTGGCCAGGGAGCGCAGCTGGCTTGCCGACTAAGGTCAACTTGGTCGGGTCTTGTTTCGAGATCGATAACATGCTGAGCGAGTTGCTGCCAGGGTTGACGGCGAAGATGTGCTGTTCATGGTCAGTTACAAGTCACTCTTAGGTAAGTATATAGTGTATGAGCTTGACTTACGTTTCCAGCTACGGTGAGTGCAGATTGACTGGCGAGTGAGTCAGGTCCTGCCGGTTGGTTTGTCGCGCCGTCTATCGCGGCAAGTCCATTGCCGCCGGAAGGAGTCACGGTGCCTGCACCGAGAGTGCCGTCTGCCTGGATGGGTAGAGCGACGATTGCGTTGGCTTGGTCGTTAGTGATGATGTACACGGCCTTGCCAGTGGCCTTGCAGTCGTCAGCAGGTTGTCGGATGACATGGCCTGCAATGCCTTGGGCCAAAGCCAAGAGAGCGACTGTAGACTTCATGTTGAAGTAGGTTAGGTAGGTAGCGACGGTGAGTGTCTCTAAGCTTCGGAACGTATTATAATTAAAAGAGCGGAGTTGCGATGCTAATTAGGAGGTGACTGCTGATTATTGATTATTCTGACTGTGTTGATCGAGACTGAAGCTATCCTCATGAGATGAGGTAACACCATTGTTATATACATTTTGATTCTGTTTGGTATCACAACGCCTACCGTTGTCTTGAATCTTACATCCGAGCTCGTGTATTGAAAGTTGGAATAAAGACTTCTCTTTTCGGAAATGGTCGTGAAAGATCCGCATTCGCAAATTAGTTAATTTCTAACTCCGCGATTGCAAGTGACAGATCAGAAGCTTAGAAGCTTTGTCTCAAACGCCATCAAGGAGCTAGGATCGTGCCAAGCCTAGCAATAATTGGCTGATCTCATCATGATACATCCAATAGCAGGGCGAAACGGGTTTTAAGGATAGCGGAGTCCCCTGCGGAGGATCAGCTAGTGAAGCAAGAGTACCCGAGGAATAGAATCCCTATTTTAGTGGGACTTTTTCACCCGTCGAGTCCATTACGCCCACATGGCTTTGGAATCTTGGACTTCCTAATTGGGAAGAAAGATCTGTCAGACAACAATTCAGCACGGCCGCTCTACGGTCCTCCGCCCTGCCGCCTTGCATCGATAAACTAGGGTTAGTATAGCCGCATGCGTTTGAGCACATTTCATTCAATACATATGTCAACCGTGTGATAATGAATGAGCTTCGAGCTATTCGAGTTACACGAATATGTGGTGATCCTTACATGCCTAGCGCATTCTGACCATCGTAAATATTGCACATCTAGTTGGAGTCCAACCGCCTCGTCCGAAACTCTTGTTACCCCGGGTAGGATACCGCACCTTCGTCTGAAAAGACAATAATCCACCCAGAAACACTCCTATACCTTGCCCTTAGAAATCATCTCATACCTTCCTGTCGCCCCCATGATACCGGAGCTTAATATCTAACAATGCAGCCTGGTTGCTTTCAAACTTTCCAGAACTCTTGGCAACGGAGCCATCTGTCCCTGTATCGAGCTTAAAATCTTTTATTTGTTTGCCTAATTCTGATTATCTGACCGCTCTCTGCCATCTGTCCCTGTATCCTTCGCGTCAGCAGGTTAATTGCAATTGACATATTATTGACGATAAGAAATTCAAATTTTTTTTGACATCAGCACGGGAAGCACGCATAAATGGAGTATAGATCCTGACTCTAATCTAAGCCTTTGCATGTATGTCGGCATGGAGTCTGAGAAAGTCGAGCATGTGCTAGTCTCACTGTACCGCACTGTGACAGCGACTATCCCCTAGGATCCACAACTGACAGCTATGACTAGTGTAACCCTGGAAGTAACCTGCATCGGTGGAGCAAGGGATAGCTGCTATTACGGTCCAACATACTTAGCAACACTAACACATCAGCAACTTTTCGAACTCCATTTTTACAACTGGAGAGTATTCCCTTGAAGCAAATGGTCTAATTACACGTTATTTTCGTCCCAAAATTGCCGAGCTGAATGTTGTAGGGCTGTCAGCCCCGAAAATGAAGTCAGCACTCTAACCAACCGCTCATGAGTTCCTAAAGCAGTATTCAGCTTAAATGCAATGACCCGTCTATAAACTCATACATTATATTTGGCAGTTGGAATCTCTACCACGACTTCAAAGCACGGAGACACACCAGAAATGGAAATCAAGGACGAGTTGATGAAATATTAAAATAAAAAGCCAAGAAATATAAGAATCAGAAATGCCCAGGTCTCGACTTCAAACTGAATGATTAGCCTCAAAACTGTAACCCCTTCGACGACATTTATTATATTCGAACTCTTAGCCTACGGAGACTGGATGATTCCTACTAGGTATACCTAGTAGGTACATGATGTTGATACAACCCGATGCCGCAACGAGTAGCACTCAAGTCAATGCGTGTGACGGTGGATATAGGGGCCCAGACCCAGTGTTATCTATTGCAAAAACGGAAGATTCCATCCAATCAATGTCCTGATTAGATTCACAATACATGTCAGTCCTTCTATCAAAATTTAAGGATTGATTAAATCTAGAAAGCTCTCTAGATAGTCACATCGCCACGGTCCTCGAGAGTCCATGCCGGGATCTTCAAGCACGTTAACTGTCGCAGGTCTAGGTGTCTACCTACTACTAGCCCATCCTAGATACTTGGTACCTGGTAAATAACCAAGAATGAAAACATTAGCCAACACACAGTTACATCAGGTTAAGAAGCGTACTTCTGTTCGGTTAGAATACATGCCAACGAAAACAACTAGACATCTCCGTCCTTAAGCTAACCTATCACGAAAAAGGACTAACGAGCTTGCAAAAAGAAAGTTATTACACAAGGAGCTCTAAGCTCTTTCAGCTAAAGAACCAGCTACCTACGTTACACACAGGGATGAGCTCTTTGTTTACTCTGCTCTAGAGCTAATAATCAGTGGACAGGTCGCCCGTATGCCGAATTCCCGTCCTACCAGACCCCTAGCTACTAGCCCCTACTGGGCCAGAGCTCCGACACGACCAGCCATTCTTTATTCTCCTCGAAATCGAACGACGTCGGCCTTTCCCCGTTGATCCAGTTTACGACTTTTTGGATTCCCGCTCTTCCTTCTCTTGCTCCTCCTGCTCCTCCTCCTCCGCCTTGTATTTGGCATTGCATTTATCACAATTTTCGTATCTAACGTTTGTGGTCTTCTTGATTATTTCGCATTCAGGAGTGCCGACTTCACTGCAGAAGTCTATTTCGGCGATTAATGTGCTTAAATGTTCCCTGCAGCCCGCGCATTTCACCTCACAATACCTGTGCGTACACATGGTTTCTGTTCTGAGTTATCGTCGTGCTATGTCTATTCACGGGTATCTTATCGTGGTTGGTTTACTTTGCGGAGCAAGCCACTGAGTAGGTTGATATAGAGAAAGTTCTTGAATTATCGTTCGAAATATTGGTAGTGTCTTGTGATCAACGAGCATAATGTTGTGATGAGCATTGCGTGGCGGTTGTGTTCGTTGGAATGCACTGGAATACTCTTTTCTAGAAAAGCAGGGTATCAAAATATTGACTTTATTCACTGATATCAAAATACTCTCAGGCTGTCGTCAAGATACTATCGTCACGAAGTAGTGCGACTTGGCTTCGACATGAGTACCTGAGTAACTACTACCTAAGTACCTACGCATCGTACTAAGTTAAAGCGAGTCGATCTCGGGTGCTACTTCTATGAATCATGAACGAAGCAACAATACTCGACTCTAAGAACAACACAGGTATCGCGTCATGTGGTGATTCAATTCTAATTGTGGAGCTTGGCGGCGCGACCGTATAGGTACTAGGTACGTTATCTAGGTAATTATAAGCTATTCCAATGCGAAGAGAAGTTACTATTTCCACGCATATCGAGGAATGTCGGTAATAGATTAGGGTATATAACTGATGTGTTCTCTAAAAGTTCTTCAAAAGCCGATGCCACCACAATTGGGGTACCCCTATTTCGCCTTCCGCTATCTCCTTCGCCTCCTCCAAGTCACGACGCCTCCCCGATTGCAAATCGATATCATTTTTATCCCATATTACGGTTTTGAATACGAGTTTATATCCGAAATATATGATAAAAAATAACGGTAGGAGGATATAGGCATCAACAAATCCGCCAGCATCCCAAGGGGAAAAGTTAGCCCAACCTTGAACCAATGCAAGAAAGGTGTTCGCTGCTAAACCGAAATATGCGTTCCAAGGGTATCCGAGAGAGACATATGGAAGATCTTCTACTAGATACCCTTGAGCCTCCCAAGCTTGGCGGAAGCGAATATGAGTGAGCGAAATCGATCCCCAAACCAGGAATGTTGAGACACCACTTAAGTTCACAATATAGCTATAAGCTTTGGAAGCGCCTGTGGAGACATTCATCATGGATATGGCGCCGAAGGCGTTGGCTAACGTGATGGCGGGAATCGGTACCCCACGCTTATCCGTCCACCCAAGGAAGGACGGAGCCATTCTCTGCTGCGCCATGAATAATATTGTCCTAGAGGAGATATAAATCGAGCTGTTTATGGCGGAGATACAGGTGATCAAGATGAAAGCGTTGATCAGGTGCACGCCACCTTCCCATCCCGCATTTTGAATTGCGACCGTCATGGGACTCAATAGTGCACGACTGCTGCCGTTGACGAGCTGGTCATCATTCGCGGGACAAGTAAGACCGAAAAAGAAAGCGGCGCCCATGTAAACGAAGATGATACGCCAGAATACCTGACGAATAGCTAATGGGACAGCGACTCGAGGGTTCTTCGTTTCGGTGGCGGCGACAGCGACAGACTCGCAACCGGCATAGAAGGTCGAACAGAAAACGAAGACTTTAGCGACGCCTCTGAACCCCTCAACGAACGGACCCGGGTCATGCCAGTATCGGAAACCTATGGCATCAGCTCCCTTAACTCCGCCAGATACATAACTGATAGACAATCAGTACCTATTTAATCACACGTAATAAAGGGTAGCTAGGTAGACGTTGGAACTCACATGATAGAGAATATGTAGAATGCGACCAATCCAACAAGCTTGAGCAGAGCTAGCCAAAATTCAGCTTCTCCAAATGTGCTGACGCCGCAAAATTGGAAAAGCAAGAACGCTGTCTTCAGGGGGCATTAGCGGGATCATCTGAGACAGGTCGGTGATTAGTGGGTGTCACGAACCCATAGCAGAAGAAAATATCCCCAAACAGGGACCTTATCGCTCCAAAATACGAGGATGCTAGTGGTGGCGTTGTACTCATTAGCGAGCACAGCGAACCAGATGATGAAGTAATTCCAGCCAACAGCGACGCCAAAAGCGGGATCTACCATGCGCGAGGCGAGCTGAGTAAAGGCACCGCCCGACGGGTACAGCGTTGTCAGCTCCCCTAGACTCTGCATAATACTATTGAAGGATAGGCCTGTTAGTGGTTAAGTAGGTATGGCGCTGAGGGAGGGGTCGATGTTACCTGAAAGCGATTATCCCGATGACACCGAAGCCAATCAACAGCGACGCAGGGCCACCGCTGGATAAAGCACCACCGCTTCCGACTAAAAGCCCGGGCCCTATGATTCCGGCTAGAGCCATCATGCTTAGATGACGGGTCTTCAATCCGCGTTTGACACCCGATTCGGGGTCAATAGACCGGAAGTCGTCCTGGTCGGCATCTTCGTCGACGGGTTGCGCAATCGGTCGGTCGGCATCAGAGCTTTTAGGGCTGTACATGGCGAAGGAACGGTCTTGTCCGACACGTCTTCCTCTGCTTGAGATAAGCAAAGAACAGGGACCAAGCGCCTAGTTTTTTCACAGCGCTGTCTCGCCCGGAAGATGCACAAAACACGCCCAATGAATGAACCAATTCCTCACTAAACCCAAGAGTTTAGAATCGTCAACACCACATTAATGACCTCCGATAACTGACTCTTGATGAGGTTGCCTTTCTTTCAAACTCTGGCCGCGCAGAAATTTCGGTCAGTGATGGATCATTTTCAACCATTAGGGAAATCCTAAAATTGCGTGATCGACGACCCGCGCCGCGACATCAGCGCTAAGCTATCCCGGTACCTAACCTTAATCTGGTCTAGGATCGACGGCGGACGATAGTACCAAATCTGCCAACCCGCCATTTCAATTAAGGTATTAAAATATATATAGTACACAAGGTACAATATAACTTATTATTCATACTACGCATTATATTTTATAAGGATTATAACGTTGAAAGTTTTTATAACTTATAAACGATTTAACGTATTATTTATAATATTATTTTAAATAATTTTAAATATTTTTTTTAATATTAAATTTTTTATAATTATAATAAAATTAATTTAAAATATTTTAAAAATTTTTATTAATTATATAAATTTTATATTTTATAAATTTATTTTTATATATTAAATTTTAATTAAAATTAAAGTTATTTTTATAATAATAAATATATATTTATTTTTTAATTTAAATAAAATTTATATATTATATAATATTTTTTTTATTAAATTTTAATTAATTTAATTAAATTAAATTAAATTATAAATATTAAAATTATATTTATTTAAATTTATATAATTTTAATTAAATTAATTAATTTATTAATTTATTAATTTATTTATATAAATATTAATTAAAATATTTATAAAAAAATTTAATATTAAAAAATATATATATAATTATAAATATATTTATTTAAATAAATTATAAAAAATTTATATATTAAATACGTTATAAATTATAACGTTTAATATATAATATTTTTTAATGTTATAATTTTTATAAAATATAATATATAATATAAATTATAAGTTATATTATATATTATATATTATATATATTTTAATATTTAAAATAAAAAAACGGGTTAACGGATTTAATATTACGGTTCGTTTTAAAATCGTTAAAAATAAATAAATTTTTTTTAATTATAAAATATAAAAAAAACATATACGACCCGCATTATAAAATGTATTTAAAATTATATTTCGATTAAAATTAATTTTAATTTATTTTTTTTAATATAATATTTTATTTTTTTTTAATTTTTTTTATAAATATATTAATATAATAACGTTAAAAATTTAAATATTTTATATATACGCGAAAAAAAATCATTAAATACTTAAAATAAATATTTTCTTAATAAATTTATAATATTAAATACTTATGGATCCATTATATTATTATATTAAAACTTTTAATAAATTTCAAGCTTTAAGAATGTAAACTAAAGCTGAGGATGGGTGGGCATATTTTGCCACACAATAATACTGCTATACTGAAGCTTACGGGACATTAGTAAAGAGGTAGAGAGGTAGAGAGGTAGAGAGGTAAGTACAGACATGTATCTCCCCTCTGGATTATATTTGGGAGGTAGTTTGCGAAGTTACACGATATTTACGGATCGTGATTGATAGAACTCTCGGAGACGGATGTAGGCTGACTGTCTCCGGGTGGGTAGTAGTTAAAGAGCTCACATTTTCCACATATGTATTGCTACCCTCTCAGCCTGATTTTTGATTGGGCCTTTGCTCGCAAATATGTGCCATATTAAATGGTGCCCATAATGATAGTAGGGTTATCGCTCCTCATAAGGCTATATGCCACAGAACATTCTCTTCCTGTCCGATTTTTTTTTTCATTTTATCACGCACCTAGGTACCTACCTACTTACATCCCTTTGAACAACATACCTATCTCAAGTGAATAATTAGAGACTATCAACTGAAACTCCGCGATGGCCCAACTCAACTTCTACCCTCGTCTTCGAAATAAAATCATCGCCAAAATGAAAAGCATCGCCAAAAAGTTCAAGCGCAAGCCAACTACTGATTCCTCTACATTGCCACCTGAGACTCCACCAGAAACCCGTCCAACTGTGACAGGAAGCTACGTTAATCCTCTTCCAAATGTGGTTGTAATCCCAGACGAGCCACATCCAGAGGACATCAGGATTAGTAGCAATGATGTTTCCATTGATCGTACTACGCAATCGAAATCTCTATGGTCCTCGGAAAATACCCCTAAATGGAACGAGGCCGTGAAAAAATGGTCCGGGGACAACCAAGAAGACTATGAGACACTGGTTAATTTTGTCGGCAACAAATCAAGTGAGCCTGTCTGTTTTGAACTAGCAGAATATACTTCAAGAGAAGTATCAGCTAGAATTAAGCGTTGGCTGCCAGTGATTTCTGGTATCAGAGGCCTTGCGATGACTTTCGCAAACCTAGATCCTTACAAAATTGCTCCACTTGTATGCTCCTCGGTATTCTTTGCTATAGATGTATGTTCTCCAATCATTAGTGTGCCCAAATCCAGCTAATATTAGAAGATTGTTTTCAATAGTATGAATCCGGAAGATCGGGATAAGATACTAAACATTATCTTTGAGTGTGGTAATACTATCAACGAGGGCGTCTCAATGGAAGCAAACTTCCCAAGAAAGCACCATCCTGTCATCCAGAATGATATCAGTGAAATGGAATCTGATCTATTCGATCAATATCTCAGAGTTCTAAAGCTAATGTCTGATATCACACGACAATGCACTCGGTCCCAGGAAAACTATACCTCATTAGCGAAGGAAGTCAAAGAAACGGTTGCAATTAGAGGTAAGCGTCTTGAAAACTGCTACAAGCTCTCCCTGGAAGGTATAAGACTAAACGTTATATTATAGGTCGGCAAATATGGAGCAAGTTGTCAAACCAAATAATGTTGTGGGAGACTAAACTAAACACTATCAGTAAGAAAAGGACGGCGTTTGCATTAAAAAGAAAGAATTGCGAAGATAAGCTCGCCAGAGATAAATATATAAAGGATGTACTGGATTGGATCGAAGAAGACAATGATCCTCAACCAACACTGAAGAGTATCAAGGAAAAAGTCATGCCTAATGATCGATATAAGAACGCTGGTATGTGGCTGCTGGAAAGTGAAGAATTTAAGACGTGGCGCCTTCCATTCACTTCACAAGGTCTGGAGCAGAATCTAGAACAAGATCCCAGTGTTAATGGAACCCAAAAGAGGGTATTCTGGATTAAAGGATCGTATGGCACCGGCAAGACTACACTAATGTATGTTACCAATGTTCTTGGTTGAATTTGTTCTAACAAAGGATAGGTATCAAGTATATTCCAAGCTAAAGGACGAACCAGAGTTCCACCTTGGAAGCTGTGGTTTGCGGGTTGTACGATACTTTTGCGACGCTAAGGATCTAAAGAAACGACCCCAAGGTAAAACTATAATTCGCTCATTGGCCTCTCGACTCTCTCTACAACCAGACTTCTCATTGTCGAAGACGGCAGATTCCAAATATAATGAGCTTAACAGCAGTGGCAACAGGGATCAAGATATGGACATGAACGATTGGATAAATCTTTTTCACGAACTATTGAATGAATGTCCTGGAAGATTCAATTACGTGTTCGTTATAGATGCTCTGGATGAGTGCGAAGAACAGAGCGTCGGGAATTTTCTCGATTTTATGAGAAGTATTATCAAAAAATTCCCAAACGTCTATCTGTTATGTTCTTCCCATCAACAGATCCCCGTATACAGATACTTTGACGAGACTATACTCCATGAGTTAGAGGTCACTAGAGAATCGACGTATGAGGATATGGAGCTGTTTATTTCCGGCGAACTGGAAAATCGGAAACAGAGTTGTGAGGAAAGCATCTTCTGTGAGTATAGTCCCCTGATGGTGACCGAATGCGGATTTACTCAACTTCCTGGGTATGAACTCTAACCACCTCTAATACAGACAAGACTGGTCAGGAGGGTTTATTGCGCGAACTAAAATCTATTCTTAGTACACATGCCTGCGGAATGTAAGTTGTTTTATATGGTAATGCGGTCCTCGGTTAAACTAACTTTAAGAGGTTCCAATGGGTCCGAATTTGGCTGAATATATTTCTCCCTCCGCACCATCTTCTTGAATCTATTGAGCACCCCGAGGTTGCACGAGAGTATCTAGAAGAGTTGAAGAGCAATGCCAAAACTCACAATAGACAAGAGGACCAGGCATATAAGAAGCTCGAAGATGGTTACCAACATCTGTGGGACTGGAACAGTCTTCGGGGACAGTATTTTAAAGAACTACGGATTCGTCTATTTCACGTCATTCTCGCCTCGATGGAAAATCTATCGCTGGATGAACTTCGGGAGGCACTCCGTATCAATGGAGACAAATATGACGAATCTCTGTCTTCCAAGGATGTCGAAAGACTCTACTCGAACTTTCTTGAGACTGACGAAGATGGATTTCTCCGCTTTTCTCATTATTCTGCAAGAATATTCGTATTGCATGTGGCTCACGAGCCAGAACCTGGTACAATGGAAGACGACCCACAGGAGTTTTCGATGAGACGAAATCATCTTAGTATGATAAAGCTCTATATAAACCTCATAGGGAACCAAAAACACCCGTTCTGGGAAAAACTACAAGTTATCCCTTCAAACTGGACCGATGTTGAGTCAGATCGTTTGCATCAAGATCTGGAAAGGTGGGCATCTTGGGATTCCCCAGGGTTTCATAGATACCTTACAAAATATGGCTTACAACATTGTGACAAAGTTGCCGAAAGGAGATCTATATTTGATCCAGATTGGATCAACGTTCTTGATCAAGTGGTACTGTCTCCAGATTCCGCGTTTGGTTTCTCTATGATCGCTGAGCTATATGACGATGGAGAGCTACATAACGGCGACGATATTCCATTTCTTTCTGTTCATTCTGGAAGGGTTGGAGGCTGTACGAT
This sequence comes from Annulohypoxylon moriforme, assembly GCA_022695765.1. NCBI lineage: Eukaryota > Fungi > Ascomycota > Sordariomycetes > Xylariales > Hypoxylaceae > Annulohypoxylon > Annulohypoxylon moriforme. The sequence continues at coordinate 27,812 of MU403225.1, forward strand.
GAGAGAGCATGACGGCCATCTAGAGGTGCTATACTCACACGTACTAGCTCAACTCGACCTTATAAATGAGCAGGATCTACAGCGCATCCGTTCTGGGTTTTCTTCTACCGAATCATCGGGCGACGATCCTCACGTCATACGCCAGAAACTCCTTTTCAAGCATATTTCTTGCGTGGGAAATAGTTTCTCTTACTGGAAAAATAATATAGAGAACAGAGAAAACGATGGGGCCACGGCGTTGCAGATAGCGTGCGTTAGACGCAACCCGGTCGCTGTGGATGTCATTCTTCAAGCTGTTCATAATCTATCTGATTATCCTGCTGACGAAAACTTTCTCACTTATTCCGGCCGTTATGGTTCTCCAATTTGCATAACAACAACGTGTTCCCGAAAAGACCATGTTATGAGTCATCGCATCGCATCACTGTTGTTAAACTTTGAAAAAACATGGCGACCCACGATAAGCAATGGTCCCCATCTTAGCCATGATCACGTCACGTTTTCCAGCGAACAATGGAACCTCTATGCACAGCATGATACCCGAATGGTACTTTTTCATGTGATGATAGCTCTAGAGGAAAGTGAGATTTGCGATCTTCTTGGTATATCAAAACCTTCCGAATTTAACTGTCGATGTAGAGAAGGGAACACCGTCCTGCATCTGGCTGCTACCAACGGCTTTACCAAGTTATTTAAGAAATTAGTAGAAGAACATGGTGTCGACATCAACGCACAAAACCACAAAGGTCTCACGCCGTACTTTTACGCATCTTATCACAGGCATACAGAATTGGTGCACTACATCAGGAGCCGGACTGCAGGGGTGCCGTGCGATCCAGATATTTCCAATAAGTATAAGTTTTCAGTCAGGGATCTAGGATTCCTAAATATAGGATCGGTTTCTATGGAGGATGTCGCACGTTATAAACGTGCTGAACGGTGTGTTAACCCGACGTATCCTATGGTCTCCCGACGACCGGTATCGCTTGTGAGACTTTTAGAAAGTATTGAAGAGGATTGGACATTTGAAACTTAATGTATGGATGTCAGAGATAGGCCCCAGATAGATGCCAAAGCAGAGTGAATGCTAAGACGATGCGTGGTTCCTCTGAGGTGTCAGGCAAAGGAGTGATCGATCAATGTTTGACCTTCTAGAAGTCTAAGGGGAAGCCCCTTGCTCCTTCGCTACCTAGGTAGGGATCCGCTCGAGGACCCTCGCTGGTCCCGCGCAGGGCCTTCTCGCTTATGTCCCATCTCACGCCTTGATAATAAACGAATGTTAGCCTTTCAGCTAAAGAACGTTCTTACACTCCTGGGTTTTCATTTAACGCCACAGATGCCTTCCAATTACTCTCAATCGCGCTCCAGTACTTCTCGGGATGCATCCTCATATGTCCAACATGCGGAGAATTATCAAACATCTCCATGATAGTCGTGTAGCCCTTACTCTTCGCCGTCGCAGCCTGTGCCTCCACATCCTCCCACCAAATCAGATCATCAGTCTTAGAATACATATACAACCTATGCGCCCTCGGTGTCGCTGTCGCGTGGTCTAGAAACGCCCTACAGCTCGCAACCCCGGAGGCTTCTCTCCCAATAGCCCTCTCTAGCCAGTGAACCGCGTACAAGACTGTCCACCACAGCTTCTGCGTCACTGCGAACGGCCACGGGAAGAATTTTGCTGTGCCGAGTGCTACGGCTCTGGACCAGCGCCCCACTTCGGTTGAGAATACGATGCTGCCCGGCGTGGAGTCCGATACGCATAGGTGGTGCGGAAGCGCTTTATCTTCGCCGTGGCGGTGCTGGAAGGCGTGTAATGTCGCGGCTGCGTATATGCCTCCCGTATTAGACATGGCATGCAGAATGATCCTCTTATCCGAACAGTCTTCCGGATTTGGGAAGACTATGTCGACGAGTGGTAGCATGGCCCTGATTCGCTGGTCTAGAGACTGATATATGGCTTCCCATGTCGACGAGATCACCATTAAGATCCGTGCCTTCGGGAAAAGTTTGTGATATCCATCTGCGTACTTAGCGACGTTTTTGGGCGTACCGTCACCCCAGCCGAAGACGATGATGGTGGTGGGTTGCTCGACGGACGGCTTTTCAGGGGTCTCGGACGAATCGGAATCTTCGTTGCGGAGGAAGATCCGGTCGGAGATTGGTGTAAACCCCGGGACGGGAGAAGCTTTTACGGCCATTATGATTAAAGAGCGATTAGAATAATGGAAGAAAAATAAAATCTATTTGCAGTTGTCGTGCATGTCGTGATATTAATGATAGTAAAAATAGAGAAAAAAGAAAGGATTGAGTTGGGGGTTAGCAATTGGTGATAGCCCGTATCTCCTACTGAACAGGGTTGACGCGCTAGGGCATTCAGCGCCGTCCAATAAACGCGACAGCGCTGGCAGAGCTGTACGGAGCGCCTGAATTAATTCGGAGATAGAGCCGAGGCAAGTGGGACCAGCGACGGATTCTGCCTATGAAAATAGGTAATCAAAACATCTTGCCCAACATTTTTAGACGATAATTGCATTTTATGTTGGGAATGATAAGTCAAGCTTCAATAATTATCCATTTGTTCTTTGCCTCGGTAAGTAGTGCGTAAGTCTTTTGAGTATCGTGATCTATGTTGTAAGCTGATTGCTAAAAAGAGCCGAATACCCCTATATATAACCCCTGTAAAGTCCCGCGATGTTAGCTAAACAGTGGTAACACAGCTATAATTGTAGCGTGAACATACCTATTATACGAACTGCCATCGGCCCGGGTAGAGGGTCGCAGTTCCGCGAAGTTCATCATTCATATGTCATCTTCTTTGACCACCATCATATGTATATTCTTATTGCATACCAGATTTTTAAATGGCATATATTTCATAAATTCGTTTTTTATAATGGGCCTTTCCAGGAGTCCCCTTCTCGTGTTCATGAGCTCCAGGGTCTTATATAAGTATTGGTTAATGTCTGTGTGTAAAGTCGTAGTTCTCACGGTATGGATGAATGCCTGGTTAGGCACGGAGGTGGAGTTTGAAGCGTGTTAGAGTTCCAAGGACTTATTCGACTTCCTTGTCGCTCAAGGTCTTCGATGTGTTCGGTTTCTGTTACCGCGGTGCTTTGATAACCAACGCTTGGATGAACCTTTAGTTGATTGTCGTCTGAACTATTGATCTCCTGCATCTCTTGACTGTTTCTTGTATTGTTGATAGGTGACGGAAGCCTAGTCTCACTCGAGCACACGAGAGTACCCGTGCCATTGAATTTCGCCGCAGCGGCAGCGCACGCTTTCGTAGCGTAAGTCTTCGAAGCGTAGGACACACGGTTATCTTCACGGACAATCTTGGCGATGAGGTCTGTAATATTCATCTCGATGTAGAGTTTAAGCAGGTACACAAACGGGTGGAACTGGAAGTATATCTGCCCGAGTGACATGACTCCAATTAAGATAATCTGCAGTTGTTAGATATCATCAATAGGGATGACATTAAATTGGTGAGTTTTAATAGTTGGCGGAACTTACATCTAAGGATAAAGAAAATGTGAGCATGAGGATGTTGAATATGAAGAGCGGCATGTATTTCGTGAGTCCGTTACTGATAAGACCCGATCGTACGAGATATATGAAGTAGATGTTGAGACCGACATCGATCATGCAAAATATGCCCTTCTCGATCCGATCCCATATATCATTCATATGGATGTAGGTTTCATTTATTTGCAATCGTGCTGGGATCCAGATAAGATATACGGAGAGGTTTATCAAGCCGAACACGATTCCTATGCTCCATTTCATCCGTATGATTCTAGTTCGATCGGGCACCAAGAGAGCGATCCGGCTAATAATAATCTGTATCATACATTGAGTCTGGAATACCCATAATGACACAAGGAGGAAAAAGAATTGGAACCTATAAGAGTTTTGCAGTTAGCTATGCGAATTCAGTTGCCATAGGTCAAGGATGAGTTGGACGTACGAAGGTGGGATCGTTCCCCAAAGATATAGCCAACATATGATACCCATAGTAATGCAGACCGACCATTCAATCCATACCATCACAACGTAGGCATTAGGCCTGCCGTTCCTCTTCGCGCATATCGATCTCGTCTGGAGGACTCCTTTTGCGAAAGAGAATATGCCGGTGCAGATAGAGACACCAGCGACGATAGAGCTGAGGTTCATCTCAAGCTTGTTCGGCCTTACAGCCACAAACCACGGTGGTTCAAAAACCCCCATGATGATAGATGCCTTCAGGAAAACCTATTTTGGTGTGAAGACGATTCGATTGGGGATGTATGGATCGAAATTGAGAAAGCAAGACTGGTTGGAAGTATTAAAGGTTAAAGAAATACTAGATTTGCCTGCGTTTAATCCCAAGAAATGTCTTGTAATCACTAGATTCCTTCCATGTTGCCGTAGGCCGTACTAGTATCTACCAAGATTCCATCTTTGCGTAAGAATGGGTTATTGGAATTGGGGACAATGTGAATACCTAAAAAATTGAGTTTGGGTGCGGCCGTCGCGAATATGCAAGCACCATCCCGGCCAACAGCAAGTATCATGATGAAAACATGTCTTGAAGTCGATTAGTTTGAACTTTAATATAAGACCTACACTCCCGTACAACATCCGTTTATCCTGTACGTTACATAATCATCCCCTTAAGTCCGGCCATACCGCCAACAAGCCCTGCTGCTTTTAAGACGAAGAACGAATAATAAATCAGAAAACATTTATTTCCTCCACAAAACCATATATTTCCACGTTCCCGTTTACGGGGACAAGCGGATGGGATCTCAACGAAGATCGACTAGTCCTATTATATTAGATCTAGGTTTCATCTTTTATATGTACGTGGGTAGCTTCCAAATTGGTGAATACTATTCATTCATATTCAGAGTATGCTCGATGATACATGAAGCAATTTGACTAAATATGAACTAAACAATTAAGAAGAAAGCGTCGGTAGGTACTTATGTAAAAGATCGCAACAGGTGAGTTTATACGCGCAATTACGAATGCTGGCCCAGATAGGTAGATAACTTTTATACGGGTTACCTCTTCGGGGGTTGACTTAGATGGTGAGAATTTCTACGAGTAAGAAATGGTTTAGTCAGTGCTAGCATCGAATGATTCATTTAGGGAACTTAGTTCAATTTCACCGCGTCGATACTCCCTGTACATATACTGCATAGATGGGCAACCTTAACGGATAGTTCTTCTGTCTAATATGATAGTCCTGAGATAATCCCTTGCCTAGGATTCAGTCTAAATCGAAATACCTATCTAGTGAGGAATTGCATGTGTATCGTAACGAACTCCCTGTGTTGTAGTGGAACACAACCTGGGTAGGTAGGTAAGTATCTGCATTTACTTTAATATCTTACTCGTTGTCTGAAGATATATGAATCTCCCCATCTTAACACCATGACATGTCTTCTTAGCAGTAAAAGATTAATATTGTTATAAATATAATAGAAGCAATAAATGAGATCTTCGAAGATGGATGACTAGGTACTTGATAACCCTTCGTGTACTGTTTTTGACTTTAAGGGGCCGTTGTTGCTATGTTCACCATTACAGTATATTCCTACCAAGTGATGTAATTGGCCGCCTCCTGTCGGTAGGTTTTGAGAAGTCTAATGAGTGTAGATAAGGTCAAAATGATGCAACAACTATAAGTGAAAGGTCTAGATACTATAATAGTGTCACTGTCCTTTGTTATATTTTCCTTTTCTCCGTTTTCCCCAAGTCCAGTGTGCCTTCGGATTTTCCGCTAGGGTTCTCATAGCCTTCGCGTCGCCTGCATTCTGGCCAGATTCCCTCTCGACCGCTTCCACCGCAGCTTGCGCATACTTCCGCGCCTTTTCCTCCTCCCCGAAAAGAGCAAAGTTTAAAGCTGCCCGCGTGTAGACTTGTCCAAGGTAAATGTCTAACCTCTCTTTCTCATAGAGCTCTACCAATTCCGCCCCTGTCTCGGCAGTCACGATTGTCTCGTTGAAATTTTCAAGGGCAATCTCCAGCTCCTCAATTTTCAGGAGTCTGGCATCTGAGGCCGCCGCCTCTTCGTCGGTCATACTGCAGTGAGAACAGGTGCATTCAAACCCCCATCTCCTCAAACGGGAACGACGTTCTTCACGCGAGAGCATTAGGTCGATGTAACTAATGCTTAGCTCCTCTCCTGGCAGGATGTCACGGGCCGCAACTGTCGTATGAGTCATGTTAGTTATGCGATAGTGGATACTATACGATTAAGTTTCCAGTTAGCGGTCTTCGTCCATCAAGAATCAGTTCTAGGATCTATAGGTACTTACTTTGGTCTACAGTCATGATTAAACCTCGATATCTCTGGGTAGCACCCCAAGTGACTGCCGGATTCATTTGCCCCGTCGATGTACAACTGGAAACAGTTCGTCTCTATCTTATCATAGATGTCGCTACCCATTTGTCCCATAAATAGTTCATGTCCTTTTCTAGGGAGCTTCTCCACCGCTAGACCATAAAGAACATCCAAAGTCCCGCGTTCCATTTCCACGTGCGGAGAAGTCTGAACCATTAGTGTCGGGGGCCGCACTAAGATGACCTCTCCTTTACGTATTTTCCTATCAGCAAGGATGCCAACCCCTTTCCCCGGAATATTTGTTACGTGAAAAGGTAGAGTGGCCGCCGTGGGGCCGGTAGCTGTTGGGAAGTTGCTTGCAATGCGCGCGTTTCTTTCTGTTGTGAGGAGTACGCTACCATCCCCTAGTCCCCGGTTCGAGAAAATACACGTTCCATTCACACAATTGTCCGGCCCTTCCCAAGAGGGTTGTGACAACGTAGAGTGGTAAGTCGCCTTGAGTGTTTCCGAATCTGATCTAGGGCATATCTGGTGTTCAAATATCTGCAATGGCCTCAATAAGCAGATCCCCGCTGATGTGGCTGATCCAACAGCCGCCCCGACGAGGGCTAGGAAGCCATATATCTTGGCAGAGCGCATGCTAAAAATAATGCCGCACGGTAAAAGCTATTATAAGTAACAAGAAACTGGATTGCAGTAACTAATATCTACCAGAGATATAAAGATTGTTTTTTTTGCAACAGAAAACTGTGTTCATATCGGATAGGGAAAAAAACAGTCATGATCATCCAGAATATTGCCCCCTTGTTGGATCTATCCAGTTTACCCGGTTTCAACAACACTTCGGATCCGGTCTATGATTGGTGTTAAAAATACGCAAATAATGATAAGCGAGTGTAAATATTTCTTATGATTGGTATTTATGTTGAGTGGTGCTTGTTAAACACAAACGCCTTCGCGGGCGTTATGCTTAGAGGAGGCTTGACGACGAACCTTCATAATAGGGCTTATTGCCACCTATGTTTCAATAAGTTTATGACACTTCTCTTTGACTTCTGTGTGGCTTGATGAATCAAAACTCTAACTTGGAGTTAATCAAATGATGACTATTTCCGTTGACGATTCATCTAACCATATTTTCTCCATCGCCCTTACACGGCCAACTCTCCTATACATCAGTCGTGATGACTCGTCACCAACGGGGAGTAGCGCAAGACCGTAGACTTGGGGCCAAGGAAACCCTATTTTTGCGCATGCTAGACAATAGACAAATTTGCAAATCTCGTCTAATATATCGAAGGCTATCCAACCAACTTTTCTCTCATTGCCGTTTATGCTTCCGAAAAGGGCCAGTCCGGCTGGGTCCCCGGTGGATCCATAACCATGTTCAATGCGCTGAGTACGGAATTTGCGTAGTTTGCCGCTTATTCGTAACACACCGTCCTTCACCTGTCCGAATTTATCTTTTCCGGTAGATGTCGTTGAAATAGTCTGTATCGTAACGAGGCTTTCTATCTTGTCATGGGGTGGGTACCAACTCCAACTAACGGCGCCTATGACAGAAGCCCAGGACCACGATGGGGCTGTGTATTGAGTAGGTCTGCAAGACGTCTTAGATATCTCCTTGTCAGTATATGGTGTGTCGACGACCCATAAGAGGCTAATTATTCCGTGCGACTCGACACAACCAGCAACATACGAGCCCGAACCGAACCTTGCGAAGATCCGGGCTACACCCGAAATCGCGGGGAGGACGTCCGTTTGCTTTGTAAGACGGCGACGACTGTACAATTTCACAAGGCGAATCCAATCTGCCACCACGAGAAGTCTTTGTTCTTCTGTTAAGATTGCTGTATCTTGAGAGGCATTTGGAAATTTGCGCCCGTAACTATTATCATCGAAAACGCGCCTGTGCCCAGAAACACCCCACGAGTCCTTCCACGGAAAATTCAGAGATGCTCTAGATGTCCGACACTCCCATATCACCGTGTCTTGTGAGAAGTGCGCAATCCTAGGTGAAAGTTCGCGTTCTTGTAGTGTCCACCCCCGAGTTTGTAGTACGTCGTGCTCGGGTGTTCCGGTCCCTGATGCTGACCAACTGAATACGCGATAGCTTTTACGTTCTCGGTTACCAGTAACCGGGATGTCGATGTAAGGCCAGAAGGGTTCTCGTGTATTGTTATGTACCCGGCAGCCCTGTGTTCCATCTGAAGATGCGGAAGCGGCGAGTGTAACATAAGCGTTCGAATACATATCAGCCATCTGGGCTGCCTCGGTCTCCCAGTCCTCTCTCGAGTTCTGCAGAATGCAAAGCGAGTCAATCCACACGAATGGGACTTGAAGCTTCCTAGCCATTATGATAGTATCCAAAAAAGTTTTCGTCAGATCCGCTAGATTTATCCCCTTCTCATGATCTGTCAATGTCTCCTTAAAAGTCTGAGCACATTCAGGCATGTTTAGACCCCAACAATGACTTAAGGCAATATACCGGCGATCTTTCAAATCCAGCCCCGGCGTGGATATCAAGCGAACTTTCTCGTCTCCTTCGAGACCAACCTCTATAAGTCTTGTCGGCAAAAACTTTTCATCCGGGTGTGGACAATCAGGATGATCCCGATAACATATTCTTGGCCACTCCTTTAACATGGCAAGAGAGGCTTCGTGAATATCCACCTCATTGTCGCTCCAAGCATCCTTCCAATCATGCGGTATCTCGATGGCTCTAAGAATGCCGGATGCTCTTGGTGAGTGGCCAACCCAAATCCATCTTTCGCCAGATGACCCAACCACACCTCCTATTGAAACCTCTCCTTCGGGATATATCGGCTTTTCATTATCGTCAACGAGCCTAGATTCTCTGCAATGTCTGGACAATGAATCCAAGATAAGCTGACAGAGACTGCAACCCTGCGAGGCGGATTCTATCAGTTCTGCACAACTAGGCTGATGTGGGTAGTGAGTTGTATTATAGGTAATCTTTTCCGCTGCCTCACTGAAGGCAGTCCCTCGAAGAGAGATGCAATAGGAGCAGAAATCCATCCCCTAATCCGATATCTATCTAGGTGCTAGGTAGATAGGTGTGTAGGGTCTCACTGTGTCGGGGTATGTCTAGGAGAAGTTTCAAATAGGCCTAGCGGTCGGGAAGAATATGACTGCATAAAGTGCGGAGTAAGTACGACCTATCTCTGAGTCGTCTGATAGGTCAGAATCGTAGATAAAGGATTCAGGGGGGCGCCCGTGTAACCAAAACTGATATATATGCCCCCCAATGGGATCTAATATTTCCTATCTTCTGATCTTCATCCATACCATACTGTGCATCCAGTTATAGTATGGCCATCGCGTCAATTAGCCCCGGGGATTTTACCGCTCGCGATTTCGATTATCTTATCGTGGGTGGTGGAACGGCCGGTCTTGCAATAGCGGCACGTTTATCTGAGGATCCTAACTTTACCGTTGGTGTCCTTGAAGCTGGTCCAGCTGCCCTGGGAGAGAATACTATCAACGTACCTAGACCGGTTCTCCAGACGCTAGGAACCAAATATGACTGGCAGTTTGAAACAGTACCCCAACCTGGGTTGGATGGAAGAAGTCTCGCCTGGCCACGAGGAAAAGTCTTAGGAGGTACCAGTGCATTAAACTTGATGACTTGGAATCGTGGTAATAAGGAAGACTATGACGCTTGGGAGAAACTAGGAAATAAGGGGTGGGGTTGGAATGATCTCTTGTAAGTTGCTCTTTACCTAAGCCGTGCGAAACAGATTAAACAAGTATGCCAGACCGTTCTTTAAGAAATCAGAGAAAATCCATTTGCCTGACGAAGAAGCTGAAGAGGCCTACCAACTACATTTTGATCCTCAGGCTGTTGGTACCGATGGCCCGATTCATATATCACACGCCAAGGAGTACTCGAAGATGCACCGGCTCTGTTACGATACTCTAGTAAACATGGGAATTCCAGAGAACAGGGCACATCAGGCGGGTTCTAACGTGGGAGTTTGGACGAATCTCAACTCCGTAAACCCCGAAGATGATACGAGGTCATACGCATCCCGAGCATATTATGTGCCTAATTCGTCCAGAAAGAATCTATTTATCTTGACAGAAGCGCTTGTTCAAGAGGTCATTATTACTCAGGAGAGTGGGGAATAGACCGCAACAGGTGTTCGATATGAACATGGGGGCAATCCCTACACTGTGTCAGGACTAAGAGAAATCATTATAAGTGCAGGAAGTGTCCGGTCACCACAGATACTAGAGCTGTCAGGAGTAGGAAATCCTCAAGTCCTTGAGGATGCAGGTATCAAGGTTAAAGTAGCCAACCCCAATGTTGGCGAGAACTTGCAGGACCATCTGTGTGGGTGTCTACTAGAACTATACTGGTTTTAGGAGCTATGTGCTGATATATAGGCAGTGTCCATATCGGTCTTTGAAGTCGATTCATCCCTAGAGAAAGCCAAGCTAGAACCTCCAGGCACTCCCTATTGTTACTTGCCAATTTCAACGATAACACCACCAGGGAGATTTGAGGAACTCGCGTCGAAAGTCAGAACATTAGAAGAAAATTCTTCAGAAAAAATGAGAATCTCGAAAGGCCGCTTCAATCCTTCTGCAAAGCTTGGACAATTTGAGTATATCTTCGACCTCACAAACTGGAGCTCAGATTTCCGACCGGAGCCAGACACCAACAAGAAATACGCTAGCATCTTGCAGATTTTGCAGTACCCTTTCTCCCGAGGAAACATCCACATCCAGAAGAGGTCTAACGAGGGTAATCGATCGACTATTTCCGAAAACCCTATCATTGATCCTGGATACTACTCCGGTCCCCATGGCGAGCTAGATCTTGATGTCATGATCCAGGGCATACGGTTTGCCGATAAAATCTGTCGATCGGCACCCTTATCCGACGTCGTTCATTCGAGGGTATTTCCGCCATCATCAGTAGAAAGCGATGATGAACTACGAGACTGGGCTATCAAGAACACGTCGACCGACTGGCATCCGGTGGGAACATGCGGCATGGGAGGCAGTGGGGGCATTCGTTCAGGGGTAGTGGATGATCGACTTCGGGTTTACGGCGTGAAAAGATTGAGAGTTGCTGATGCAAGCATAATGCCACTTCAGATCAGTGCGCATCTCCAAGCCACAGTATACGCCATCGCAGAGAAAGGTGCTCAGTTGATACGGGAAGATAACTTGGATAGGAGATCCTGACGAAGCCACGCAATACGAGGGGATCATCCGCTTATAAAGTAACGGACCCGGATTCTAGGAGGAAATCATACAACTTATGTTAATGAAACTGCCCCTTCGCAAAGGTACCTACCTAGTCATATTTCAATCGCGAGTAAGAAGTACGAGTGTATCATGATAGCAGATTCTAATTGTTCGTTTTGATTACTTAATACCTTTACGTTAACCCCAACGATCTCGATTACCTAATCCAAGAATTTACCCCTCACTTTACCCCTAACCCTAACCCCCCATTAACCCTGACCTTCTTACTAAGAAAATCCAGTGACATAATCAATTAGTCAGCTCTCTCGACACTTTGACAAATGCATTCTCCAGCCATTGAAGCTTCTTCATCCATCTACTTACTACACGACCAATTTTGATACACTTGTGCCTCAACGAAGTGAAGAAAGACACCATACCCAGCATGAATTCAGAGAACGGGTCGACGTAGTAATTTCCCGTTCACTATAATGCACCGTATTTACTAGGTAAAGTTATCGGCTTACATCATTTGCATCCACTATTGCCATAATGCTACATGACTGCCAGCTATCGGCGCACTTCTCTCTATGGAGCTGTGAAGTCGATTGATAGTATTACTATAAAAGGCTATTAATCAAGGACGTATTCTTAATTGTGAAGCAAGGTATACCGAGTAGCTAGTGATGAATATAGTAAGTAACAATTTAAGAAAAAGGGGGAGATGATTAGTCATTGATGGAGCTTAGTCACCAAGCCTTAGTCACCAATACTTAGTCATCCTGACTTACTCATCACTGCTTAGTCAATGTCACTGAAGTAGGATGACTTAGTCATCGGAGTTTAGTAATCGAATATATTCACTCTCCGTATTATGTAATACGTATTAACATTTCGTTTTTACGAAACCCAAGCAATCCACTGAGCCGCAACGCCATGAATATGCCACCGTCATACCTTATCCTTCGTCACTCATATCTAGTGACTGTCCTACAGCCCCGCCAATACCTCAGCTACTAAGCTCTCTAGCATCCTCAACCCGTACCACTTAGCGATACCCTGGCAAACGCCTAGTTTCCTAACCACCTCTTCCCTCTTAACGCTCTCTATCCACGGGCCACTGCACGTGCAATGTTCCATGAGATCATTGAGCCTGACGCTGCCGCACCGCTCGCACTTCAGATCCTGAGTGGTCCACTCCACGACCATTGCCTGTACGTCAGCTAGTAATTTCTCCTCAATCTTCAACCTTTCAAGTTCCGCGTCGCAGAACTGGCACCTCCATACTTTGGAAGCAGCTGCCTTTCTAATCTCTGCCTCACTGTCCCCTAAGTCTGGGAGCAGGGACTCATCGCGGCATAAGTCCCAGTCGCGGGCGAGTGTGCACTCCGGGCAGCTCCATTGTGGAATCTTTAGGCTTTCGCTGGGATTTTGGAATGCACCTTCCTTGCTGAATTCGCGCACCTCGAATAACGCAAGAAGATCTTTTCTTAGGAGTCGTGCTTCCATCGTGATGTTCTTATCTAGTGAGAGGACTTGCATAAGAGACTTGACGAGTTCGAGCACAGCATTGCGGTTATGCATGTTTTTAATGTGACTGCCCGGCAGCGACGGGAATGACCAATCCGACGCAAGTTCCGGGTGTAGAAGTTCGCGAGCCTGAGTCGAGACAAGAGAACGTATTTCTTTCTTGAGTCTTTTCTCGAAATCACTTGTGAGAATAATCTGCGGTTTATCATTATCGTCTCCTTGGGAGCCATTGCGTATTGGTAACTGGGTAAGACGGGGTGTTGCGTCGGGATCTCCATTTGCAAGTAACGGTCGCTTAATCTTGTGCATGAGCTGTATGAACTCAACGACCCAATGCTGGAAGGTATCTTGCAGGCGAAGAGGTAGAAAGGTCTTCATCTGCCAGTTCATGATGGTCTGAAGACTCTGCTGCTCGGCTTCAACGACCTCCTGGCAGGCCTTGCCACCGTAGTTGAATTCATCATACCATACTAGGTAATCCCAGTACTCTTTGATTTCGAGATCAATGAAGTGGAACAGCGGCTTGCTCTTGATGCTCTTTAGAATATACTGGCTGTATGCGAATGCATTACCCACTTCAGACTTCGTAGTCTGCAGGAGAAGTCGATTGGAACTTGCAAACACAACTTGCGAGCCAACTCGGCGGAAGTCTGCCATGAGCTGGAGGAGCGCCTTTCGACTCATCATTTGCACGTAGTACTGAAGCGCCCTGTCGTACATGAACGAATCAGGAGACTCGACCCATCGTACCAAATGTTGAACTAGAATGTCGGCCATAGGGCTGCCCTTGCATGCTTCTGCCCACCAAGACTTGACCATTTCGCGTAATACAAGTACACCCGCATTGGCGAATGCCCCTTCGGAATGGAGAACTTCGGTACCGTCTGACGGTGCCGAATCTGTCGCTGGATTGAATGAAATTGAGTCTGCGCCCTCAAGTTCGTTGATTAGGGAGGACGTGAGAATGGTGTTGATAGCAAGATTTCGAACTTCGAGGTCGATACAGACCGATGCATACGTGCCAGGGTTATTCGCTGATGGCATCGAGACGGTATCGAGGGGACCTGTGACATCATCTTGTTCATAACCTGCATGATCTGGTTTAGGACCAGGCGACCACCATAATACAACGTTATTTAGCTGCAACCGACGGGCATATGCGACATCAATAAGGAATCTGGGATCATCGCGTTCTAGATTGCATAATGGTATATCACCATATCGTGCTAGAGCTGTAAGGTGTAAGATCCAGGATCCAAGGTTGAGGTAATGAGAAACGAGACGTTTGGCGACGACCGATTGCCAACCAAGAGGTGGAAGAGAGCTGTCTGCCTGGTCATACCGAAGGGGAAGAATAGGAAATTCTGCGAGAATGGGGACGTCATGAACGAGTAAGTTCTGCTGCGAAGATTGGATAACGAGCATCAGAGGCTTCAACTCGTCCTTTTTCATCTTCTTGATCAGATCACCAATCTCGAGATGTGCCTTGCGTCGTGTTGTCACTTGGGTAACCCTGAAGGTCAGTTTTTCCTGATACGAGAAGCATTCTTGCCAATTTGTGCCTTCTGCTTCTTGTCGTCTCCTTGCGAACATGTCGCTATAGATTTTGGTGACATTCGGTAGGTCCTGGCCAGAATCCTTGGTTTTTTGGAGGATAACTATATGGGCCTGGTCGCCAGTTGAGGAAAAGAGACCGAAAATCTGTCTCTCACCAGCGGTGATGTGTGATATATAAAGGTATGCGAGAGGGTTTGAATCCAGATAGGTCCTTGGTTTCGTAGGTTTTATTAAACCGTCGAGATCGAAACCTTGCTCAAGACCTTTTCCTAGTACACCGGGTTGGCTTTCGTCAATAGTACATGAATTACCAAGCTGCAGCATTGCCCGCATGTTCAATGGAACTTGCTTTTCATATACTCCTTCCACACTCGGATGGTTGAAGAGTAACGAGAATTTTGAAGCTTCGGCAAAGTAGATATCTTCAGGTACGGTGATCTTGAATAGGTGCGTCGAGGAATGCCCATTGGGCAGGGTATGGTTGACTTGTTCGACCTCGCATCCTTCCACTTCTATATCGGGCAAGTCCTTGCCCTTTAGATTAAGAAATACTTGCCGTGGAACTTTGATCTTGAGAGGGTGGACTTTGGCGTCGATTAAAACGAACGCGGTTACTACACCTGGATTGTCCGTGTCGCGAAGCTGAAGTAGTTGCCATGTATTCCTGTACGTAACTTCTGCTCTTTGGCGGAAGGTCTGCTGGATATTACCGTTCAAGTTACCCCGACGATCTCCAAAAAGGTGGCGTCGACGAATTCGAGCTTGCTTTTGAATCTTCCACTTCTTTTTCTGGTACTCCAAAAATGCTGGGTAATCTTCCGAAGGGCTTGGCATTTTTTTAGGTAGTACAGAAAAGGGATTAACATTCTCCTTTTCCGGTTCGGGCGACTTTCGCTTAGCTGCTGTTGAAGTTGGCTGCTGAGATGCATTGATAGCTGCGGTCGTGCTCTTCGGTTTTAGTAGTTTAGACCCAAAATCCTCGAGATCGTCAAGCCTCGAACCTGTGAGATTTGTTATATCTTCTAAAGGTCCCTTAGTACTCGCGAAGAGATCTGTCAACTTCTTCTGCTTCATCTTATCGTCTTTGATGTTGATTCTCCGCTGAAGCCAATCTGGATGAGGCACTCGTGGGACCGGGTTGCGCACCTTCTGCAGCGCGGCAGGGATAGTGATTAGCTTTTGAATGACGGATCCGAGACGCTCTAGGTAGTAATCCCAATCTAATAACGCCCTGGGATCTGTATCGGACGGCTCTTCCTTGAGCCATTTTGTCAAATAACGTCGCTTGATATCGGTCGCGGCTGAGAAGATGGCAACTGGCACAGCTCGTTCGGTGACTGGAGCACCTCGTGGTTTGGCGCAGATGATATACTTGCAGTTAAGACCTTTATCTTTAACCATCTGTTCACCCAAGAACTCTGCCAAACGCTTCGCTGTTGTGATCGAAGTAGATTTCTGACTTCCATATTCCTCAAGAGTCTTTGACATGCTTCGGTTTTCGCAAATGAGATCGATGAGCTCCTCATCAGCTAATGTCGAACCTTTGCTATGAAGAACATCAAGCCACCTGTTCGCGACTTTTGCTACAGCGGCGTAGCATTCTGGAAGGGTATCACCTTCCAAGAAAAACTTGAAGATTTGTTGTTGGAAAATTTTGATGAGCTTTAGTTCACCTCTTCGCTTGACTTCGAATCCCTTGAGTTCAGCTAAGCTACCGTCGTCATTAAAGACGGCATATCGCTTCTTCAAGTTCTTGTCCTCTTCCTTCGACGTTGGTAACACCATAGCCTTGTAAGGGCCATCTACTTCAAAGAAGATAGAGTTATCGCTATGCGTCTCATACTTATAAGTCTTCTGATCAACTAACGTCTGGTATTGATGGTTCGTGAACTTGTCGTGGACAAGATGATTCAACATCACACAAGGATATGAGATGGTGCACTTTTTGCCATTCTTGAGCTTAAAGGCGAAATTTTCGGGGAATGTTGCTGGCAACATACACCAGATACCGTCAGTATCCAGTTCCAGAGGCCGTCCAAGGCGTTCAACGAGTGTTCTTGCCAGTTGGATGATCGTTGCGCCAGTTAGACAGGTAACACCAGCCATCTCCATTGAGTACCATCTAGACCCCTTTCGCATGACATAACCATAGAAGGAGTTCAGAATGACCTTGTGCGCAAGTTGTAAGGAGTCGTAAAGAACGATCATCTTTTTGGCGGCGTCGACTTCATTGGCTGCTGCTCCAGACGACTTTAGCGATTCAGTCTTCCCCTTCCAAACTTTCGCCTTCCCCTTGTAATCATACCGACGATCTCTGAAATCTCTCACGGTGTCAATGTAGAATGGATTCTCTCGTTGACAAATGATGGCTTCCCGCTCAATCGTCTTTTGATCACGGATCTTGTGGTACACTTTCTGACTGTAAAGTTGCAATCGTTTTCTCGTCAGTGCCGCCTGCTCATCCTCGGGCAGCTCCTGAAACGTTCTCATGGGGGCACCGGGACGTTTTCCCGGGAACTTCTCATTCTCAAGCGCGTGTCGAATCATATTGTACTCATCTCTCTTCGCTGGCAAAAACTCGCCTCTCCAAGCCCAGGGCAATCTCCTGTCGCAAGTTTTCCCTGGTCGGTTAAAGTCACAGGCGGCACAGTCCGATTCTTGAACCATGGAGTCGGGTTGTAATCGGTTCGTCGTCATGATGTTCGGGTACATAGATGCGACATCCAAATGGTAGATCAGTGGTTTCTCGTTCCGGTTGGGAGTCTCCTTGAGCTGCAATAACCGTGATGCAATCTGTTGCTTAACCTCGTCATAATTCGTAACGTCATCTAGAGACTTCTTTTCCTCAATCTCGACAACGAATTTGAGGGCGTCGTCCAGATCGCCAAGCAATTCATCGATTGCCCCTGTATCAACAGCGAAGTTGACTGGTATATCTGCCCGAAATACTCCTGCCTCGATACTTTCGACGTGGCCACCAACATAAGTCTCGGCATCTAGTAAATGACCTTCCCAGAACGATTCTTTCGGAGACATATGCTTGTTCGGCAATATGATTTCATGCTGATATGCCTGCACCATCAACAACATTTCACACAATGTACCAGTTCCTTTCCGCAGTACATCGTCACCTCCAAGAGGGAGAATGGTACACAGAGAGAAGATAAAAGGGTGGATATACTTCATGTAAAGGTAATATGTGGCGACCGCATCGGAAACTGAGTACTCCGCAAGTGTCTGAGGTCGTTCGTTTGCGTATGGCGTCATGAGCTCTGGGTCGAGTTCGTCAGGATCGTAGCCAAGCTTGGCAACGGTAACGGCTTTCAAGCCTCGACTTCCCTGAGGTAAGTAGGAATCACGGTTGACCCATGCCAAGCAATCCATATGGACACCATAAGTGCACTTATAGATATCCTCACTGTCTTTCTTCCATCCGATCTCTCGATACATGTCGATACCATTAACACTTGCTCGGGCTTCTACAAATGGCCAATCGAAAAAGTCACCGTTGTATGTGGCGATGACAGTTGGTCGCGCCTCTTTTATGTGTGAGAAGAATCGCTCAATCACAGCCTTCTCATTGGGCTCGTTAAAAATCATGAACGGTCCAGGATACTCGGGTTTCGGAGTGTACTCGAAGTCGGAAATATCTTCGGAGACGATCTCTCGATTGGTGATGAGGAAACCTTGCCCGTCGATCATATACGACATCATCATGACTTGATCTATAGCGGCGTCGGGGAATTTGAGAGGGGCCTTGGTCGTTTCGATATCAAAGGCCATTACTACAGGGTCTGCTTGGACGATGTGTTCTTCGTTCAGTGTGATGGTGGTAACGCCGTGTTTTACCTCCACAAAATACCATTTTCCTGCTCGGATATCTGATACATCGATTAGCCTGGAGAGGCAAGAATCAATTATGCCATAAACTCACCCATATCAATCATAACTCTTACATGGTACGGTACGTCGTACTCTCTAATATCGACAATATAGTCGCTCGCGTCCGAAAATGAAGCATTATGTCGTCTATCGTCGTCTCGTGAATCATCAAAAAGGTCAAAACCGGCTTGCTCGCTATCGAAAAGTCAGCGCAAAGCCACCAAGGAACTCCATTCCTCGAATTGAGAGACTCACGCAGCAACCTCCGCATAAACATCAACCGTACCCATAGACTTCTTATTCTTCTCCGCTATAGGCATAATCTCTTTCCTCGCCGTCATTAAGTCCTGCACGTTTCTAAACCGCAACTCGAGGAATGTTCGTCTATACCCAAGAAGATGGTTTGGCATAGACAAATCCTCCTTCTCAACTCTTTTCACGTTGCATACGACGCCATCGCCAGGCACTCGTTTTAACCACTCCTCAACTTCACCTTCTCGTCCTTTTCGGCATGCTATTACGAAATACGGTTCGTACTCGACAGTGGCCTTGAAGGTCTGTCCATCTTCCTCGATAAAATAACAATCCAGTGCCGCTCTGCCGCCGGGGGATCGATCGTCGTCGAGAGCTACGGTTGTGGGTTGGACGTTAACAAGCCAACCTTCTTTTCTTCTACCAGACTCATATCTGGCGAAACCCATGGACTCGTCGATCTGTTGCGCAAGGAGGGTTCGCTCGATTCTCTCATCAGCTGATGTACCTTCGGTTCGGGTAGTCGAGGCGGCAAATGTTCGAGTTCTGTTGGCTCCATGGTAGGCTTGCTTACCGCCTCGACGGGCATAGCCCTTTTGTGGGCGCCGGAGAGATGTATTCGGCATATTGGATTTGACTGAGGAGGATCGAGGTCGAGGTCGAAGGTCCCACTCAGGAAAAGATTAATTAGACTATAGAGAAACCATAGACCGTTATGAGGAATCCGATGCGCATAATTGACAACGGTGAAATTTCAAAGAAGACAATTCAATTGGTATTATAAAGATTGCCCCGGGAAACAATTACCGCCGTCGAAGTTGAGATTGTCTATATGGTATTGTGTTTGTACTAGAAAGAATCGACAATTGCTATTGAATGGACTGAAAACCCCTGTCTATTAACGCGAAACGCGTCTTTGCATTGGGACGCGCTTTCCAAAACTGCAAGGGTCGCGTTGTTTAATTGATTCCTTTGATGCATAGTACCATTAACTCTATCAAGTCCGGCAAAATACAATCATGGATAAATAGATATCTATAAGTGGGTCACTGCGTATCGGCGTCATAGCTGCGAACTGCGATTTTTGTACCACCAAAAATCGAACCATAGAAATTCGGACTCACCATTTCGCCGCTCCCAGCCCGCATTGCAATGGCGCAAAACGACAATGAACCGCCTAGGATGCGCGGTCCTCCACCCGGGTCGACCGAAGCGGCTCAGAATGCCAACCAGGCGCAAACATACGAAACCTTCCCTAAGCCAGAAGGAAATTTTGAGGGTCAAGCGGGCGTAAGAGGAGCAGCTAGAAAGGAAAAGACTACCACGCAACCCACCGTAACCGATGCGTTCCAAACCATAAAATCAGACGACTTCTACAGCGTACACAAAATACCGTGCGCGCGCCAGGGCCTCATGACGGGCATTGGCGCCGGCGCGGTGGTGGGCGCGGGTCGGTATATAACGGGAGGTACATCATCATCATAGCGCCCGAGCTTCCTCTTAGCTCTTGACGTTTCGATGCACGTTGGCTAATCATGTGGCCCTCAGGACGGATACCTAAAGCTGCGAATTGGGCCGCCGGTACATTTTTCATAAGTTCGATAATCCAATGGGAATATTGCCGAGCGCAACGAGCGAAAGAACGAGCCTCCGTAGCACGAATAGTCGAAATCATGGATAAAAAGGCAGCCGAAAAAGCAGCAATGGACGCGGAAACAGCGAGATTAAAACAGGAAGAACAGGCGAGGCAAGAAGCTGCAAAGAAAAGTTGGTATAAAATATGGTGAACCCATTTAATCAGTTGGGATTTCCGATAGCAATTGTTGCTACTGTACATATATGTTATACTGGTCTGTGAGATATCCATATTATCCTGCCCAGGTGCCAATACTTGAAACCCTTGCATTTCTTTGAAGTTGGCGCCTAAGCCAGCTTGGGCTCCCACAGCAATGTGGCCTGCAATAGTTGGAGGTTGGAAGCTACACAATTTTGATAGCTCTGTAAGTAAAAAAAAATAAACAATCCAGCCAAGTGAACCCTAAATAAAAGTTGAATTTCCATCGTGTCGACCATTTCTTGTACCAATAATCTGCGCCCGGGTCACCTAACGCCACATCCATCAATCGTAACCAGCCGTGCTCATATAACGCCCCAAATGATAGAATTTGTTTTTTAATCGTAACATGGAGACTGGCCGCCGCTATCAAGTCGTGACCACGGTAGTGGGCTCCGCTTCCGAGAAACGCACGCGCACCATAGAATGTTGTCGTTCCAACTGTGCAGCACTGCCGAGTTGTTGTCGGCGTCGCTGGTTCCTCCTCGCCCTAGCTTCGCTCTCCTCGCGCTTTCTATATTCGGCAAGCTGTTGTCGTCTCTTTTGCGCTCGAGCGTAGGCGATCGCAGGAGTTGGTTTAAACCCGATGCCGTTGATACCGGTACCGTCATCATCCTTATCCTCGGGATCGTAAACAGTAATTTCGTCTTCATGCCAGGTAAGCGAAGCTCGAACCGGGTCAATAATAATGGGCTCCTCTTCGATGGATGGATCTGTCGCCTTTCGCTTCGTTAATGGAGGGGTGCCCGCTCGCTTTCGACTACGCGACTTTGAATCTGACAGTCGATTGATAGACGGGTATGACTTTTGTAAGCGACCTGAACCCTCGCTTTTCAATAGTCTCACAATAGAAGGGTCGACAACTGTTTGCGGTGTGAAGTTTGGAGACTCGCTGCGTTGTTGAAGAGAGTTGACGTCGCTCGTGCTTGCATCGCCGTTCAGGCCCATCGCGCCCGCGTTTTGTGGATAAGGCTGGTTGGGTTCGTCGGGTAATTTGACACGCTTGCGTGATGGATTGTCATCATCGTCGAGCTGCATGTCTTCAGCAGACATGCTGCTTCCGCTGCCGCCATCAAAATCGAATATAGGTAGTTCTGGTGAAAATCGTGGGCTATCGACTACAGATTGGGGGCTAGCCTCATCTGTTCCAGCTCCAGCTCCCGTTCCCGATTTATTTCCCATAACGACTGTTCCATCGGTCTTGTCATTATGAGTTACCCCGCCCCCACTTTCAAGGGCGAGTTCTCCGAACTGCTGAGCAACCTTACTTCGTGGGCTACTGTTACCGTCTTCGAAGGTATCATTGCGAGATCTATCCACCGGTTTAAGGGTCGGAGGTTGGAAGGAAAAGACGATCTTAGGTAGATTATAAGAGCTAGGGGATGCGTTGAGGGTACGTTGTTCGTTGAGTATATCGTCCCGCTTGCGCTTAGGCGTTTGCTTAAGCGGTGATGATTCAGCCATCGCTGCTTTAATTGTCGGGGGTGAGGAACAACAAAAGTAGGTAGTTGAGTACGTTCGACAACTAGACAACTAGACAACTAAAGCCCAGAAAATGAGCTTCGAAGAGTTATAGTTGATTATCCATGGGTGGAATGTGTTTAATAATAACTATTATCGATTCAGTTAAAGCATCAAGCTTGCGTGCTAGATGCTGTGCGATGGGTGCTCTCGTGTTGCTTGAAAATGTGAAGTTCAAGTAACCAGCTTAGAATAACGAATGTGTACTTGGGTTAGGAAAATAGTTAATGGGTGCACGAATGTGTATTGAATTGGAAGTATTAGCGAGGCCTATGGGATGTAACTTCCCGTTGATGAGATGGCACCTGCGACCGTGTGTAGGTTTGTTCAGATATGTGTATATGTGTAGGTGTGTAGATAGGCAGGTACTTCCACGTGGGTAAGAGCCACGCATGTAAGTGCGAGTTCCTTGGTATGTTGGCTCCACGTCTCTTGCCTAATAGGAGATAGAGTCTCGTAGGGCTGTGACAACGATTGGTCCCGGAATGTTCTTTACTTGAATGGCAGCTTCAACCCAGCTAGTCGTAGTTGTTTCGAGATTGATAAGCTACCTAGTATTTGACCTATTGTTTACCGGACGAGGGTTATCCGGAAATTGAGTCATTGCACCTTGCCCACAACTTTAATTTCAAACTACAATGCATAGCTCCATGTCAAAAAAATTAACGTTTCTTCGATTAGTCTGTCTTACTTTCCTTTCGTCTTTTTGCGAATCCCATGTTTACCTAATCCTCAGGTAGGACGTCAAGGTTCTAGCCACATGTGAAAAACGAACCAACTCAAGCTCAATTAAAAGTGAATAGAAAGCTCCACATCCAGTCATTCGGATCGTGGCTACTTCAATGGCTGGTTCGCTTCTCTCCTTACTTCACTAGTTGATTACCTAATATGTCGATTCTTTTACGGTATGGGAAAGTTGAGAAATCGCGACTACCTCGGTGGAATGATGAGGTAAAACGGAGTCTATAATCCGCCTTGTACGACCTAATTACCCCGCCAATCGGTGCTACCCCACCATCTCATGATGCGATCCAATACTCTAAGCAACTGCGAGTTAGCAAATACTTGAAGTCACTCCACACGTCACTTCCGTGTCTCGTGAACTCCTAAGCTTTTCATATAGCCTGAATACATTTAAGTTCCAATGCTCCTGCACCTGAGACTTGACATTCCAATCTCGGTTTCTTATTTAGCTACATTCCCGCCTTGAGCTCAAACCCTATCTAATCTATTATCCCAAGCTCTCAACCACCCAGCAACCACTATCAATAAAGTACCAATATGGCCGATGAGATTTCTTTCTTGCCACTGGGCGCCATCATCCAGTCTTTCAAGGTTGGAGGCGTCGACATTGTGCAAGGTTTCCCAACTCAGGAGCTTTACGCCGAGCATAACAGCCCGCACTTTGGCGCCACCATCGGCCGTGTCGCAAACCGTATCTCGGACGCTAAGATCGATTCCCTCAACGGGGGAAAATCCTACAGCTTCGTCGCCAACAATGGACCCAATACCTTGCACGGCGGAAATGTTGGCTGGGGTAAGCGCATTTGGAAGGGTCCGAGCCCCGTTGGTCTACGTCAGATCCCCGGCGTCGAGGGACTTCAAGGAGGAGAGACTGTCGAGTTCACCTTGACGAGTGAGGATGGGGATGAGGGATTCCCCGGCGAAGTGGTTGTCAAGGTATTCTATACGACCGGCAAAGTCGTCGAGAATGGGAAAGAGGTAATAGTCCTCGGCCAAGAATATGATACCGAGCTCGTCGGGGGCGCTGAGGAGACAGTAGTAAATATCACTAACCACTCGTATGCTCGCTCATTCAAGATCAAATAGATCAATTCCGAAATTTAGGGAACTGACGTGAACAGGTACTTTAATCTTTCAGGCGGTCCGACCATTGAGGGAACCGAGGTTCAGCTTTCAACCAATTCATATCTCCCTCTCAGCGAGTGGGGAATTCCAACGTCCGGACCAACGGCGTACTCCAAAGTCGCGACGACTACCCCATTCACTCTAGGACCCGAAGGTCCAGATTTCGATGACTGCTTCATCGTTGATCCCTCAAAATCACCCAGCTCCGTGCCTATAGACACGAGAGCCCTTCCCTTGACCAAACTTGTCTCAGCTCAACACCCGCAGTCCAAGATTCACTTGGATGTTCTAAGCACAGAGCCTGCGTTCCAATTTTATACTGGAAAGTGGATTGACGTGCCGGCGGTGGGCGGTGCCCCCGCGCGTGGATCGCGAAGTGGTTTCTGTGTAGAACCAAGCCGATTTGTAAACGCTATCAACGTTGATGACTGGAGAAGCCAGGTACTTCTCAAGAAGGGAGAGAAGTACGGAGCTCGTATCGTGTACAAGGCTTGGAAAGAGTAAACCATCTACTAAACACATAGTGGTGGGGTATCTAGCGACTCTCAAAAATGGAGTCCCATCCAAATGAATTGCTATCATTGGTCACTCAAATAAAATGAGCGATTACAACTCTTCATCCTCACCATCCTCAACCTCTTGATTGGCAGGCGCGGTCGGCGCTTTAGCCTCTTGTTTTCTGTACAGGCCAGCTAGGAATTCACTGCTACTAGCTTCCTCAATACCCTTATCCTCACGTTTTTTCAGGAAGCGTGGAAACCGTAGACTCAATCCGCGCTCTTGACTGATTAGCCCGATGGATGCTGTGTAAGTCGGAGATAGTGTAATGTCGGCAAACGCCATTTCCCACACCTCCTGAGGTTCAAACCAAACATCCGGCTCCGGACCGTAGTACTCGATGAAGCTTGGCTTCGTCCTACGGATATTCTTGTATTTTCCGACATTACTCTGTTCCATTTCTTCTGTGTTTTTGTCTGTACTATCTTTGTCGCACGGTTCCTCACTAGAACCATCGTCGTAAAATTGTTTATTGGCTTTATAAAAGGTGTCTGTGAAGCCGGATATGCATTTACAGACAGCTTCTAGGGAACCAGTCGTGTCGTTGCGTACCGCCAGAAGTATCGGCGACCACCACTTTGCTTTTCGGCCCTGGCCGTGCCATGCAGCAATAGGTACGAGATCTAAGGTATCGAATGAACTATTGTAATCTTTCTTTACCTTGAGCCACGAGTCGAGGCGTTTGTCGGGTTCGTATGTGGCAAGCAGAGCTTTTCGGCGGGAGGATGGCTTCTTTTCTTCTCCCGTTCTGTCTCCTGAGGTACCCTTAGCTTTTCCTTTACCTTTCTTCGCTTTAGATTTCGTCGGGAGAGTAAGAGTTTCGCTTTCTTCTACCTCTTTAATTGTTTGGTAAGGATCTTCAGCAGCTTGGCTTGGCGCAGGTAAGTCTAGAAGATTGTCTAGGATTTTGACCATTATGCCCTCACATTTGGTATCTGTCGCTTGCTTGAAAAAGTCTAGTACAATTTCGGAGTCTTGAGATGTAGCATCGAGACTCTTGACCCAAGTGAAATGATGAGGTAATTCGATAAATAACGATCGGAGCAATGACCTTCGTTCGCGAAAAGGTCGATCAAGTAGAGGCTGACCATTCAAGTACATGAGGTCGAACGCGAATAAGCATACCTCGATGGTGATGCTTCCAATTTCGACATCTTTTCGCGCTCGGTTTGTAAGAGTCTGGAAATTTTTTAATTCCCCGGTCTGCTGGTCCACCGCGACCACTTCACCCTCCATAATAAAGCTACTGACGCCTTCGCCACGAATTTTTGGTACGAGCTCCACTAGGTCTGGGTATTTATCAGTCATCACTTCCAAGTGTCGTGAAAAGATCGACACTTTTCCCTTTTCATCGCAATGAACCTGTGCCCGTTGTCCATCGTATTTGAATTCGCATGCAAAGTCCCTTCCTTGTAGTTTAGTGAGCATCTCAGATAAGTCCCTCGTAATACTTCCCAGCATTGGCCTCAGTGGGATATGCAACGTCAGGTCGCATCTTAGTAAAAGCTCGTCGCATACTCCTATCTCAAGCATGGTAGGTATGAGATCGTTATAGTTGGGACGCCTCGCAAAACAAGCTTTGACGATCTCCTCAGCTCTACTCCATACCTCAGCTAGCTCTTCCTTTTTCAACGCCTTAAGATCGCTTACAGATTTCAAGGGGAAATCCGCGTTAGGCGGTCGCGAAAGAAGAAACGCGCGAGATAGAGCTATCAGCATAGTCGTCTTAACCGCACCGATTCGAAGGTGTTGGCATAGCGTACGCACAACATAGCGACTCTCCTCGCCGCCCCGAGCATCCTGAAGTAGTCGATCCACGATTCGCTGTTTTACTTCTGCACTTCCTTGCCCTTGGCTGTTAGCTACCTTGACGAGAGATTGGTAGACACCTTTAATCGTCAACGGCTTCGGCTTTCGTAGTGTGAAGCTCTGTTTCTTCTTCGCCTCAAAGGCGACATCACCCGCATCGCCGTATTTGTCGTAGATAGCCTTTAAAGAGCGACCATCCAAACCGCAGACATTCTTGAGCGCCTTAGAAATAGCCGAGCCACCCAATCCGAGTTCTAGCGAGATATACGGGGGTGATATTGAGTTCGTCGCAAGCCAGACCTGCGCGAAGTAATTAGTACAATTACTTAACTCATAGGGACATGATAATAGCTTACCGCAGGTAGTAAGCTCTCAGGGTCTGCTTCTATTAGAACGCGGAGGCAGTTGACCAAGGTATCCACTATTTTTATCCTACTGGATGTGCCATTGACGAGCACAAAGCAGCGTGTTAAAAGTGCATAGGACGCATCACCCCCATCTCTCGTCCAGTGATCTCGAAGTTTCGGCACGTATTCAGCAGGATCAAAGATTAGAGGGCTCTCATCGAAAGGTATAGTTTCCGAAACACTGTCAACAGAAGCTGAGACGGATTGCAATGATAATGTGCTTTTGCCTTTATTATCAACTTTCGCAACCTCTGAAACAGGGTTCGGAGACTCTCGGGGCGTCTGGGAACTTTCCGTGATACTCGGAGTCACGGAATTCGAAACCGTGGGGGGTGCCGGGGATCCGGAGGCGCGTCCCGCAATTTCGGTCTCATTGTTCCACTCAGCCTGGAGCTTTCGCGCCAGTTCCTCATCCGTCATATGACTTTCATCCTGGGCTGACGGGAAATCGTTCGTCTGTTTGGCCTCTTGTTCATTCTTTTCAGGATTATTATTCTGCTTCTGCTTTGAAAAGAAGTACTCCAATCCCCTAGAAGGCAAACCCGATGATTTAGAGCTCCCTGTATTTAGCTTTCGCTTCTTCGTCGGACTAGGCATCCCGAATGATGAACGTGTCAGGAAATCTACCAATGGCTAAATGTTATTTGATTAGCATATCCAATGCTATAGAAGGGTTAAACCTGAATTTTAGGAGTTTGGCGCATGCGGTCATTGTTGATGAGGGAATGTAAATGATGCTGTCGTCATTCGGCGAAGAATATTCGTTCCATGCATATGGTATTGAAATAACGGATAAGTGCGTAACAGTAACATTAGGTAATGTTGATGACATAAGCGAAAAGCAGAAAATGCGGGTATCGCATCTCAATTCGAACCTTGGTCTTATGTAATTAAGCCACCTAAGCCACCCCCTTTTCTCTCAATTCTCTCCCCCAAATTTATGCCAAAGTTGTTTTCTACTTTTAGCAACCTATATTTATCCGGACATACATAAGTCGTGACGCTTAGATTGACGATTATAGAAAATGGCCCAGTTCACAGGTTATTGTTACGCTAGCGGCAATTGAAACGATTTCTATTACCCACAATAGAAATATACTTAAACTGGCAATCCATTCCATAAACTCAACATCCTATCCCAAACCGAACCAAGCCACATCAAGCTGGGGATGAACAGGCACGGTGTGACCAACGTTGGCGGCCGAGTACCCAACTAGCTTCGTGCCATCACCATACACTATTTGTGTGTAACCTGACTGGGGCGTGTTCGTGACATTCTTGGTGAACTCGACACCAAGGAGAGCAGACCATTCCTTCAGTTGCTCAGCTAGGTTCTTGTACTCCACGAAATGGTCGGCAGTGCCGTGGAGCGTCTGCATGCGAGGATATGATCCATTAAATCCCGGATACATCGCTCTAGCTTGCTCCGCCCACTCCTCGCCCGTCTTGACGTTTTGGCCGCTGGCGCATTTAGGATCAGCGCTCTGCGGACTAGATCCAGGAGAGCCTGCAAGACACCCCGCAGCGACGCCCGAGTAACACGAACCAGCCGCGAATACGTCAGGATACACAGCCAAGAGCACGTTGGTCATCATGCATCCCGATGAAGAGCCTGTGGCGTACACCTTGGCCGGGTCGGCGTTATACTTCTCGATTAAGTATTTGACCATGTTCACCAGACCCGTGCTATCACCTCCTCCATTGTTCGTAAGAGTTTTTTCAGACGCCACATCCTATAATACCATTCACTTAGCGAGCTTCTATGGAAAGAACCCCTTTTTTACATAGGGAAGACTCACCCAGCAATTGCTATCCTTTCTAGTAGACGGGTAGACAACTATGAAGCCTTGTGCATCTGCATAAGTGTCGTAGTTCGCCATTTGATAGTATGCAGGTCCGGTGCCACCACAGTAGTGCAACTATCTTCGTTAACTTCGAACCCAAACATTGACTTCTAAGCGTCTTACAGCGAGAATAATCGCCGGCTTCTCAGCCATCTTGGCGGGAAGGTAGATTTGCATGTCAAGGCTTGTCGGGTTCTCCCCCCAATCCGCCACCTGCGTCAGCGCCGCATATGTCGTGAACGAAGACAGCAACGCTGCCAAAACACTGGTCACTACGATTCCCCGCATTATGGATCTAATTCGGAAAGGGGAGGCTTAGTCTATTTCTCGGAGAACGTTAGATTTTTCGATGAGCCTGAGGTCTAACTTTTGTAGATATATATACCCAGGTTCGTGCTAGTATAATTGCGAAGCCGAGTCTGAATACCGATTGAGATGCCATATAAGCGACGTGAATACATCCATGTTTGCCCATTTGGGTGGGCCGGAGTTTGGAGTCGGCTAATTGGGTATCAGTCTAAGGAAGCCGAGCGTCTGATGTAACCTGTCAATATAAACGAGTCGAATCGTCTAAATTCAACTCAGCCTTGGATCCCCGCCTACGGTTCCATTGCATCATGATGAAATGCCGCTCTGAGCAGCCGCGTGTTTCTATCTACCTCGATTCATACCCGTCACAGCTGGGAAAGAACTTCAGTTCCAGCTATATTGTAGGATGCTTCTATATCTATCCAATAGTATTTATATCATAAAAGGATAAATAAGGAGTTTTTTCCTATTTAATCTTTTGTTGGAAACTCCACCGATGTATTAATCGCAACTTAGAAAACAAGCTCTTTTTCATGGTTATATCCATAAATGAATACCTGATAGATATTGCATGTGTACATATCAGATGCCAACTCATATCTACCTTGGTACAAAGTATTATTAATTATATTTCAGGCACCCCTTGATCCATACGACGGTCTATCTCGACTAGCACACGTGTAGTTTTCTAGACGGCTATTGTGTCATAGATTATCCATTCGTTGCCAATTCATGAATCTCATTTGCCTCTGTCGTTCTCGGGTTGCTTACATCAAGCTCCTGGGGACGGTTGGGAGCGTCTAATTCTGACTTTATTTCAGGCATTCTGTGTGATTCAAGTTCGGTCGAAGTTTGGAGCCGCTTTCTCTTATAACGCCATAGGAAGAAGGACCCCAGCACGATAATCGAAATTCCAGCCACGGCGCCAACAACTGGCCCAGCAATCCAAGCATGGTTTGTAGATGCTGTTGTCTCGGGGTTGTAAGTTGGAGACGGGATACTTGTGTCTTCAGAGTATTTGTGTAAGTATGGATACCGAAGAGATACAATTATTTCCAATGCTAGGATGCCATTCTCTCAAAACAGGAGACTTACCATTAGTAACTTCCGCTCCTCCAGTGGGTAAATTGGCGTATGTTGTTGTAAAGGTGAAGGTGGTCAGGTGTCCATTTATCGTTTGTGGAATTTGAACCACTGTAGTAGAAGGAACCGGCGGTAATACGGTGATACTAGTTGTAAAGAACCAGGTTGTCAAGATTCCATTAGATGTCACTGTATCTAGGTATAAATCAGTATCTAGGTAGGTAGGTACCCAAATAGATCACCCTTGTATTCACACTGGAATGTGACAATATTTTAGCTGAACAATGGAAATTTATAAACACACTGCATATGAGTCAACAAAATACAACCAAAACCATGTTAGAACGGTTGTTAGGCAAGTAGTATATAAGAATATGACATACCCAGGTATTACTGTCGGCACAAGAGAATAACTGAGGTTAAGTGCATTTCCAGATGTCGGGACCGGATTGACTGCAGAACAGTAATCAAGCCATTGCTCTAATGTTGGTACGAGATCCGTAGAATTTCCTTCATTGTCTTTATCACATTGTTCGCAAGCTTTAATGTAGATCATGAAGGTCGAGTTCGAAGCACATATTTCTGAAGTTTTCCCTCCTTTCTGTGCCGTCAAATACGCATCATCTGTATTAAACTTAATTTCCGTATAACTAAATTTCATTTTGCAAAAACTTACTACATATGTCATAACATGCTTCCGGAATAGTAGTAGACCGTGGCAATAATGAGTAAGCCTTCGCTAATAACCGTCTTATAATAAACATGACATGAAATTTATCAGATATTAGATATAATAATTTTCAATGTTAGGTACTTAAGAAGAACACGAAGGAGGGATATGATCATTCCTCTTCTATGGTGGGCCAGGTCACAAAAACCGCCAAATCCCGCCAAACCAAAAAACCTTCAGAAGATGCATATGGGTATCCCTGTATAAATGAATATAAA
>MU403226.1:0-57952 GCA_022695765.1 Annulohypoxylon moriforme
TATTAAATTATTAATAAATTATTATTAAATTATTATTAAAATATTATTTAAATATTATTTAAATATTATTTAATTATTATTTAATTATTATTTAATTATTAATAAAAAAATTAAAATATTTAAATATTTTAAAATTTAATTAATTAAAATAATTTATTAAATATTAAAATTACTTATAATTATAACACTTAATAACGCTTTTAAAAACGTTAAGTCCCTTAATTATTACAGGGGTTTTAGTAACAAAATACAGTATAAGCACAGTATAAGCCACTTTAGTACTATGTGTTTTACTGTTTTTATGTTAATTGGCGGTTTGGCGGTTTAGTGTCATTTCGCCCGCCGTCATAAGGCATGAACTGATCCGAACCAGATTGCGATGACCTCGTAAGTAATCCGACGTGGACCCCACTCTAGATGCGCCGGAGCAGTATCTATAATCCACTGAATCATATCATTCTAACACGACTGGTAAGAAATGGACCAGACTCTAGGCAGTCATGACGTACAGGAAACTCGCGCGACATCTCTCCAGCTTGTGCAAGCTTCTTCTCTTCCATTCGTCGTGTAACAAGGTCATTGATCATGTTAAAGATCTTTTCCTGTACACTCGTGTGTCTTCCAATGTACGGACCAATGATCCTACATCATTAGAATCTCAAAAGTTTCGAGGCAGTCAGAGATACATACCCCTTCAAGAATCCTGGAAGCACTCTTAGAATTTCGGCGGCAGTGATGACAAGCTCGTTGTATTCGAAGATCTTCTCCATGAAAACCTCATTCTGGCTAAGCTCTTCACCGAAGAAGCAGAACCCATTCAGTTTAGTCAAGATCTTCTTGTTCATCTTGTACGCCGGGACTCCTTCGCCACCTTGTCCGTTAGCCTAAGCTATCCTTGTCCAGTTAGTAAGAGCCACTCACCTCGCTGAGATACATCGTCTCCTACGAATGCCTTGAAGGATTCCCGAATGATCCTTTGCATATCGGGCATGATGTTGAGGAGTTGCCTAGGGAATAGAGTACCGACGGCTCTGACGTATCCTATACCTTCGGCCCCCCTTTCGTCAAGCCAATTATGACCGAGCATAGTATATGCAGGCTGGAACATCTACAGGTAGGCGTTTTGAGCGAAGTGTACATATTTACGTTCAGCAGGATGCTACTAACCTGTTTCGTAGCACCGAACATAGATAGTTCATCGCGGCCAGCTTTGCGAACTTCGCCAAGGTGTGCCTTTGAGCTGACAAATATGTGGTTGTGATCTGGTCCGGGAACCTCGAAGGCCCGCCCGCCAGCCTTGGATATGGCAACGTTAGCTCAAGAGCAACGAATGGAATGACATTTAAATTGTGAATAGCTCTATGAAACCAGTATACCTTTTTATAGCCTGCTGTAATCATGTACGCGCCTTCGAAGAGAAACCTCCATGAGTTAAACCTCTTCTTAACATATCGCAGTAGGCTGTAACAATGCTTTGTGGCGTTAGAAGAGCATGAGAGTCCTCAGACGGGGGTCCTACTGATCTAATGGGTGTTTTATTGAGGTAGAGCATCAAGAAGAGTGCTATGCAAAGCACTAGGCTGGTAAGGTACGTGAACATGATTGGGCTCAGGCAGTAGAATGGAGAATACTGAAAGAAAGGCGACATAAAAGTGGAATTTTTACTTGCGAGCGGCGAGGAAGTAAAAGAAAGATAGATTCTAATATTAGGTTAAGGTAACGGGTATCTACTAGGTAGGTATCCCTTAAGACTTTCGTCGAACATTACTTAAGTAAGTAGGTATAACGCCGAGGCGATAGACTTAAATGTATTTTCCGAATCATATCAAGATGGGCGGGTATCATTTTCTTATGCTATCTAGTTCCCTTTGAATAGTATTATGGTATTGATAATTTCTTTCGTTCCGTGGGATTATTGGTCGAGGTTTTATATAGTAACCCCCTAGTACTACATTAGTGAGCAAAGCTCCAGACTCCTTGATATTTCTCAAACGATATTCTCCTTTCTTATGAGCATGATAAAATATTTCATTTCTTACGATATGGGAAGTTCGGGTGTCAGCGGACGTGTGCATTCCTAACTGCGCCCCTAATTGGAGCTGCGAAGGAGACGTATACGATTGTTTTGTGTAACTACTAACTAGGGAGGTACTAAAGACCAATACATAGAGGCTTGGGCGCCATTCCACCAACTACCCACACCATCTCCTCGTCACATTACAACAAATTGCAGGTGTGCTTGTTAGGTATTAGGGACAACACACGGGTTATATTATTTTATACATAGTAATATATTCGGTTACTAAAATATCATTTTACTTACTTATTGAACTATCAGCTACAATAATGACTGATATAATAATTATTTCTTGGTACACCTACATATGTAGGTAGGTAACGCACTTGTATAAGTGGAGCTATAGCACAATGTCCGGACAAAGATTTTTTTCTCCCAACACAACTAACAGAGAACCCCGTTCCTACACAGCAGGTACCTAGCAGCCCTAGTAATGGTCGTTGTATGCGATACTGTTGAAGCTGGTGAGCGTTTTTGCCCCTAAATTAACCGAAAGTAGTATCTCTATTTCCCCTCCAATTCGGTTTAACCACCACCGTGCCGAATCTCGGGTTTGGCACTGAATACCAATACGGCTCCGGCCTACTCGGGTATTCGAAGTGAGGTGGCGGCCATACTAGTTTTTATGAGGGGGGCCCCACAGAAAACAGATCCCCGAGCGCTTAACTTGATCGAGTAAGACGCAATTTCATCTAGCGTATCCGTCAGCGTGGGTGCGTGCTATCATGCTGTTAGGACTTAGACTACTAGTTGCGGTGTTACGTCGTATCGCTGTACCATCCCTCGGGACCTATCGCTAAAGTCGAGAACTTAGGAACTTTTGAAGAGGCTCTATTAGCCTTAACGTCACCGCCTAGGTCTACTTCTAAGCTTAGTCGTAATCATCGCTCTCTTAGAAGGATTCAGCCGCTGAGGCCGACAGAGAAGCCCACACACGCGGAACGCTTACGACCCGTTCATCTATCCGAACCACGTTGCCTCATGACAGGGTCTAACAGCTACTCGAGAGGCACACAACAAACTTAGCCTGAGTAAACTCAAAATCTTGTGCCATACATGGAATCTCATTCTCGGGTAGGCGTTTAAATACCTACGTGTTACTCGGGTTAACACAAGGACATTGACTATGGTGACAATGTGTAGTCCAAGCCACGAAGAAGCTCTCACTCAATATAGAGACTAACAGGTACGCACCGTTATCATTGGTACTATCGTTTAAGTGCTCGTTGATTCACGGGTTCAGTCATAATAACCCCGAATTCAGGTTCTCGAAGTGCAGTTGTCGTCTTACAGGGCAATGGATGGTTACAAGGTGCCGATCATATGAAAAATGAATAGAAACAGGCTACCAGCGTTGGGTCATCCACGGCGTAGGGTGGAATCCGCCTTCTCTTGTCCGTCTGCACGCATAATTGGTCCGGATGGATACTTCGATCTTTTGGCGTGCCGACGTGCTGATAGTAATTACCTAGAAAGGCGTATACATGCAGAAGTAGGTAAGAATACAGTATACTAGGTAGCACTTTGATTCTGTGTATGGTACCATATTAACTCAGTAGGTATGAATCTTGGTCACTTCTGATCTGCTGCGATGGCCATATACGCGCTCTCGTCGATCAACTGTAGAATAATCAGAGTATGGACCAAATATTCTTACCTACATATCATTACTTGTTGAGCCCTGGGGTCTAGCGTAAAGGATTTTGCGGCTACCTATTACCTTCCTTTATTCCAAAGCAAGCCACTTGAATGTGAGCACATTTAAGACAGGGAATCCAGCCTCACCGGCAACTATTCCCCGTCCTAAGTCACAGGAGCCATTCTTACTAACATATAACCGCAGATTTCTAGTTATATTATACTCTTCGATTAGGTCGTCACTCTCTGCTTGCTATTGCGGAGAGCAAAGGTAACAAAATCATTCCTGTATTCGACTCCATAGGACCATACCTAACTACGAATGCTATTAATGAGCCAAAGAAACTTCGATTAAAGATGGCTGACATATTTGATCTGGATAACATCAGCAAACTGCCCCCGGAAGTGCTAGAGAACACGCCACTTATGGCAGCACCGGCTGGCTTCACGACAAATTTCGTCAATCCTCCCTCTCAGGCACCAAGCATTCTGATTATCACCGAAGTTACGGTACCCTTGATTTTTATCTTCCTAGGACTACGCATATACATTCGGGTTAGAATCAACCGAGATTTTAGCAAAGACGACCGTAAGTCATTCACGGAGAGAAACATTCAGAAACACTGGTAACGAGGCACATGATACTGACCGAGACCTTCACGTCCTAGACTTATGTGTTTTATCTGCTGTTCGTATTCCCTTATTAACGGTGTTAGAAGTGCCCAAGAAATAATCCTACTTTTCTCGCGAGGCTAACCGAACGCTCATGAATTTTAGTTTCTTTCGATCACATACACTGGCTTGACTCTTGCAAGTAAGTTTCCGTTCTAACGCACATACCGATGTCGACGAGGTTAACGTCACTTTGTTCAGTGCTTAATACCCCCGGGAACGGACCAGCTGGGCCACACATGTGGGATGTCCCCTTGATACGTATAACGAAAAGTTATCTTGAGGTAAAGCTACCATTGGTCTTCAGCATCGCATGCATGTGCTACACAGAACTAACGGGCGCTGACTAGGAATCACTGGCCACTGCAAGTCTATTTTCAATCGCTTCTATAACCGTGAAAACGTCCATTCTCGCATTTTTCCTCAGACTATTCAGGCCCTACAGAGCTGCAAGGATCATGTCATGGGTTGGTATTGTGATTACAGTTCTATTCTATACCGCC
Organism: Annulohypoxylon moriforme; assembly: GCA_022695765.1. Classification (NCBI taxonomy): domain Eukaryota; kingdom Fungi; phylum Ascomycota; class Sordariomycetes; order Xylariales; family Hypoxylaceae; genus Annulohypoxylon; species Annulohypoxylon moriforme. The sequence goes on from MU403226.1 coordinate 4,891, forward strand.
TGGATGATTCCAACGTGGCCCCTATGCATCCCGAACTTTTCCACATCAACGACATGCACCCAGTTCATCGGTCATATGTCGAATGCGTATGGAATCTTCAGTTCTATATCCGACTTTTATATCCTCTTCATTCCCATGTATATGATCCAGCACCTTAAACTCCCCACGCATCATAAATACAGCATTGCTGGTGTCTTCCTCACGGGTTTGTGGTACATGTTGCCTCTCTCAAAACTATCCATTCATTGGCAATACTAACATTTATCAGTGCTTGTGTCGTGTCTATAGCTGGCACGATTTACCGCTTCGAATTTTACCGTTCCGAAGACAAAACGTGGATGACTGTCCCGGTTTATGCCACAGTGTATGTAGCATCCCCTACCATAATTATCCCAACATCCAGGCTCTGCGATAGGGCGTTACTAAGCATTTCACAGCATCCTTGAGTTAAACATTGGTATAGTTTGCTCCTGTATGCCGATAGTCTTCGTACTATTCAAAAGAGGTACTCGGAAAGTTAGGAATCACTGCTCAGGCGGATTTCGCACGCTCGCAGCAAAAGGCCGGGGCAAATTCGATGGCAAAAATCATGTACTAGAAGACATAAACTTTCCAAACAAGCCCCGTGCAGCCATAATCGGCGTGCGAACAGTCGTACATCAAGTTCACTACCAGAATATGTCTGATGGGGGTCGCTGGGCGAACACTTGGTACGTATCAAAACATGGCGTTTCGAAATTTAAGGAGTTCCATTTCGAACTCCCTACCTTCAACAAGAGCTAACTTGATAGCAGTGAGTCAAACAATCCTATTATACCTAATAGATCAACTGTACCTACCCAATGCCTACGGAGGCGACCTTTCTATATTCTAGAAACAAATATCAAAAATACTGACACAACACCTTTTGATACGACAGATGATTCGCTTGAATCAGCGGATAATGACCATCCTACCACCCAAATGAACAACATCAGGCCGTACGATGTGTCTATCACAGCAGGCTAATACTCTTAATGACTCGTTAGAGTTTATGAACTTGCGATACGGCAGGATATATCACTCTAGCTGTAAATAACTAGCGTACGGGGCGGCAAGGGGCTGACGACCGGCACCTCTCCCAACACCGAAAACGATAGTAAGCATTTGATTTTCTTTTAATTGAGCCTGTAGTTTTGATATTTGGTTCTATCAATATTGACATATCGCTTTCCGCCTTAGTCCAACTCCTGGGTACCCAAAATATAACATACCTACTAGGAAGGGAGCGTCACGACGCGGAATTAAGAAGTATGGAAACAATGACGTTATTGCGCGAAGAGCTCCAAATTTATTTTACCCAAGGGGCACGGTACACTCGTGCGCGACGAACCCCTGACGTCTGACAGGGAGTGAAGTTTGAACGAAAATCAATGGTGGACTCAAGATAGGAAAGAATTGAATATTTGGCAAGAATTGGCAGTCAATCCTCTAGAGAGTCCACATAATAATAAGTATTCAGTCAAGATAAATGTTAGACAATATCTTCACAATATCCTACCCCTCTATTTCAGGGGCTGGCTTGCTCCAAACCCCGCCAAACCCTGGTCACTCTATAGCTCCAATAGCTCCACAGCTATTTTTGACCAATCAGATCGCAAGTGTGAATGTACCTAGGTAGATAGCTCTACCCCCCACCTTGAACCTACTAGGTAGGTTCAACAACACTTGAACACCAGGTAAACTTCAAGGCTTTTAGAGCTGATAGCTTTACCAAATTAGGCTAAAAAGAATATAATCAATATATTTCAATTTAATGATTTAAGCGCTACAATTATATACAGCTTGAATTGTATAAAAACCAAGGTTGAATCGTTGTTGAGCTGTTGTTAAACTGTTGCTGAAGTGTTGTTGAAATGTTGTTCAACCGTTGTTGAATCGGAGTTGAAAAGGTGAAAGTACCAAAAATTCGCGATTTGATTGGTCGAAATAACATCACTAAAGCTACCTATAATTACAGCGTTCGACAGCGCTAAGCTCCCTAATTTCTACAAGGGGGCGGGATTTTAGGAAGAACTCAAACGACGTTCAATTGGCGATTCAATTGAATCGATTTTTTGACTAGCTTTTGACCTGCCTTCGAACCTGACGCTTGAACTGATTAAATAATTGACTGAGTGTCGAACCAATTATTGAACTGATCTGGGAATAGGTCCTTCGACCCTATTCAAAGTAAGACATTCAATTTTTTTCGCTGTTATATGCTGCTGCTTAGCTGTTGTTGAACCGTTGTTCAGCCCTTGTTGAGCCCTCGCTGAACCATTGCTGAGCCATTGTTCAGCCGTTGTTCAGCTGTTGTTCAGCCTTTGCTTGGCCGTTGTTGATAATGTTAACAACTTCTAGCAACATCCTTACCACCCATACCCCCTACCCATATAATCTGCTTCTTGTCGCACTTCTCCATCTCTTCTTCATAACTGAAAGCAGTGGAATTAAGAGAATCAAGCTGGGATTTACTGATATGGGAAAATAGATTGAAATGTGGCGTTAAGAATAGAGATACAATTTTTATACCAGAGTTATAGATCGCTAACACTATCTTAACTGTGTGAAGTATGCATACATGTTGAAGTGAAGCGCATACAATACAAACATACCCCTTTCCACACCTTACCGTCCTCAACATAGACATTTGAAATACATACAAGTCAGCCCTCCCAGACATATTCCTGCGCAACACCTCCCCCAATCTGTTTCCTCAACGCAAACCCGTAGTCGCCCGCATTCGGCGTCCTCAGCAAAGTATGTATATGAAACTTCGCCGGCTCGGAATTCGCCAGGAACACGCCGGAGTGGTGATCGAACTCGACGATAACAACGGGACTCTGTATCCGATAGTAAAACGGGTCTTCATCACCGTACCCACCGATCCAGCTAAAATACGTCTCCCCAAACCAATCCTCACAATCCTTCAGTTTCAGCTCGCGTGATTTCTGCGGCAGGTACAGCAAATACTGTCCCAAAATCTTCTTGACCAACTCCTTCTGCTCATCCCCAAGACCAGCCACCACAACGCCCTCATACGGCACAACCCGATTATCCCGATACGCGCCACAAAGATGCCTCTGATCATCATGATTCCACCGTCCCTTCGGCATATTCTCATCCTTCATCTTCTCATACGTCCTCGCCTTCGCCCTCTCCCCCTCCCCCAAACTCTGCATAAGCAACAATCCCAACCTCTCCTCCTCATGCAGGATCCGCGTCCCTTTCCGCGGCCCCGAGTCAATTAGATTCGGCTCCGCGCCGGTAAACCACGGACTCACGATAATCTGCGTCTTATACAAAAACACAGAGAGACACAGGTGATGCCCGTAGAAACTAAAACCCCAAGGCTGGGATGTAGACGCGGTTCCGAATAAAACGAAGTTGTAACTGTGCTCGTTCATGACCTGTGGCGCGTTGACGAGCTCGCCTAGGAAGTGGTTGATGCGCATTGCCGAAATGGCCTTTTCGTACCCTTCTGGGCTTAAGGTTGCTTCTAGTAGGGCTAGGACTGAGGCCCGGAGGGAGGGGGTGATGGATTCGAGACGGATGCCTTTGTCGCTGAGGAGGAACTCGGGGTTTGACCATGAGCGCCATTCGGGGGAGTCGATGTGCAGGGTTGTTTTGGCGGCTTGGTCGGGGGTTAGTTGGGATGTGATTGCTTCTGCGGCGGCGATGATGGCGGTGATGGGGAGGCCTTCGTCGCGGATAGGGAAGAGGTTAGGGCGGACGGTGCCTAGGGAGGGTTAGCGTGAGTTTGAGTTATTGATGTTTAGAAGCTCGTCGGCCTTGAAGCCCCTTATTATGAAAATGCTCATCGTATCACGCTCACTCTTAGTCAGGTGAAAAATGAGAGTGGGGATGAGAGTGAGAGTGAGAGCAAATGCGAATACATACCATCATTCGTCACGCCCTTAAAGGGCTCTTCGAACAATTTCCGCCAATGCACATATAACCCATATAGCCACGGCGGCCTATGATGCTCAAGAAGTTCTTTAGCATGGCCATACGCATCGTTCTTCGCGATGGCGTGAAATCGCGGCGTGTCTAAGTCTGGGAGGTATTTCCGGAACTCCCCATGCTGGGCGTCCTGCTTCTCCGTCGACGTCATTTTCGGCGTTAACGACAAGCCACCAATTTAAAATCTGCAGGTATATCCAATGACTGTCCCTTTTTAAAAAAAGAAAAACCTCAAAAATATTCCAAAGTACAAGAGCCGACAAGATTAGCTAACCAATGCCAAGTCTTCTTTTTCTCTTTATTTCTCAGCCAAGAGCCTTCAGTCTCCGGGAAACAATTTACTGCCTCCCTAAGCTATACGCTGTCAGATTCATCTATCTCAAGTCCAGCTTCATATAAAACGATCGTAATTAATTTCACCCGAGAGCACGGTAGACGGTATATCTATGATTTCTGAAACCGGGTCCGTCCGTTTACAAATGGGCATCGAACGGTTCGACGATTTCCCTGGTGGATCCCGACGCGAATCTCCCCCAACGCGGGGAAACGTATCGGCTTTTACCTAGGTAGTTAGCGGGAGCGGCAGCGCTCTACCGGCCTCATTTATTTCCATGAGGCTACTTACCTACCTCCCACCTGTCTGGTTTGGTAGGGTATTCCGGGCAAATTAAGCATATTTGGTACCTAGCATGTACGTATAGATCGAAGACGAAACTAAAGGCGACCGCGTAACTGATAAGTTGTGTGTAAAAAAAGTGGCGAAATGCCGCCTTGGGCGGTCATCATCTCTCGTCTTTTCCTCGTTAAATTATCTAGTTACCACCAGACGTTTCCATCCGGTATTTTGATTTCGTACACGTACAAGAGGGGTTTCTAGCTTGCTGCTCTCTTCGACTTTTTATTTTCAACGAACTCACAACGAACACCCTGATTCCGACACACACCCGGACGTTCATTCCTAACGGATTCGATGCAAAAATATTTCCCTTCGATACGCCGTCTGTCACCACCCTAAGTTCATCACGCTCACGAGAACACCGAATATGCAATGCAAACCCCCTCTTCATGTCCTTCCCCCGATATTCATCGTCGAATTTTTTATAGTAGGTACCTAGGTGGATATGGATGGCGACTTGGTTTCCAGCCGACGTCAAGCCTCGTAGTCGTGAGATGTAGATAGGCTGTACAGCCAAAATTATTTACCCAAACGCTTTGGCTAGAGCGAAGAGAACGGTTTCGGAATTATGCATACGGTCCTAGCGCTTTCGGGTATCCTTCCCCTTCTTGCTCTTGCTCTTCTTCTTGTCCTTGGGTAATTCTAAAGCCGTGCCCTCGAGCTGCTTGTGCATAGTAGCAAGCATGTAATCGTCGATGGTATGTATCTTGTTACCCCAAGCATTGTGCTCAATCTCCTCTAGTGCGTGATCCACGTCTGCCGACTCGGAGAAGAGCCCGAGATTTGATCTTCCAATGCCCGGTGCAAGTGAACCATCTCGCGTTACTGGTGTGCCTACTCTTGCACTGGAGGCTCCAGATGCGCTTGCCGTTGCCGGTTTCTCGGCAAAGTCGGCTTCGTCTTCTTGAATTTCCTTTTCCGCAACGTGGGCGGCATCGACATCTTCGCGATCTTCAGCTTGCTCCAGAACTCGACCAACGGCTCGCTGATCACTATTTTCCACACCACCGAGAACACGATCCATGGCATCGCCGACTACGTCACCCTCATCCGGTGTGGCGCCAATAACGTCACGCACAGAGAGCTTATTGAAGTAGTCGGTCGTGAAACCACCTTCTTGGATGACGACATCGTCTAGCATTTGTTTTTGGCTTGCCTTGCGTAGGATATTTGCTTCAATGGTGTGTTCGCTCACAAGTCGGTAGATGTGGACGTCTCTCGTTTGACCAATGCGGTGACATCGATCCTGGCATTGCTTATCCATTGCGGGATTCCAGTCTTGGTCATAGAAGATAACAGTGTCAGCACCAGTCAGATTGATACCGAGACCGCCTGATCGGGTAGACAAAATGAAACACAAAATCCTGTTGTCGTGATTGAAACGGTCTGTGAGAATTTGTCGTTGTTCTACCTTTGTAGCGCCGTCGAGTCGTAAATATTTATGTCCATGGATGTTGAGGAATTGTTCAAGGATGTCAAGCACTTTGGTCATCTGCGTGAAAATCAAGGCACGATGACCACCAGATTGCAGCCTTCGTAGAAGACGATCAAGAGCCTGCAGTTTACCACAGTCATATTGGAGAAGCCTTTTGTCAGGGAACTGGATACTAAGTCTCATGCGGGCTTCGTGCCACGGGTCGAGCGGAGCTTCTTTCTGCATGAACGGAGCATAACGTATTGGAGCTGCTAGCCTTAAATTCGTTTCGTTAAAAGCCTCGACTCCTTTCGTGCCAAGAACGATCTGGTCAAAATCTCGAGTGACAACCGCCGGTGTGACGCATGCGAACTTAGCGATTGTAGTCTTCATCGACGTAGCCCGTTGATCGAGCGTTGGGACCATCGACCGTAGCACCGGTGAGTCTTCTTCAAACCAACTCATAATCTTCTGTGGAACCTTTGGACGAGCCTTGTGGGGCCTGTCATTTATGCCAAGAGTTAGAAAATCTGTGAGTTGCTTGCCATAAATTGGTCGCTGTTGTCTTCTTAAGGCGTTAATGTAGACGCAATGTCGCAATTCCTCAAAACGATCCCATCGTTTCGCTCTTTCCAGCCATACGAGAACAGATTCAACGGTTGAGAGATCTAAATCGATGCGAGCGTTTTGAGCTCTGATTTCTTGAGCTGTACGGAGTTCTATGAGTTCTCGATGAACATTTAATTGGGAGACTCGTTCGCACACTGTTTTCGATTGATTCTCATGCAGTGTTGGGATGAAATTAAGGAAGTCTAAGCTGACACCACTCATAGGCTTTTTGGCAAGCAGCTTGCCCCGAACCACTTCCTCAGTTGCCACAAAGTTAGATACGACAGATCTGCGTTGTCGAAAGGACGTCATGATTGGACGTTCGACAAAAAGGTCAGGATGATTGCAGACCTTGCGCAGCTGCATGAGACAGTTGATGACCGATATATAATTGCCGGAGGATAACGCTTCTCTAGTATCCGTACGAGCTAAGAACCCATCGTATAACTCACGTTGTCGGCGCGATAGTCGACAAAATTCGACGTGCTCGTATTTGGCTGGCATTTGCTTCTCAACGTCTGCTTTTAGTCGTCGCAGGAGATATGGCCTAAGCACCTTGTGCAATTTGGCGATGATCGCACGAGCCTCATCGTCCATCTGTTCTCGGCCGCTCTCCAAAATCTGGGATTCAGGTTTGTGAAACCAGTCCTGGAATTCTGCCAAGTCTGCAAACCCGCCAACGCCATTTTCAGATGGCATCAAGAAGAACAACAGAGACCATAATTCAGTCAAATTGTTCTGCAGCGGCGTGCCAGTGAGCAATAGTCGCGCTCGCGTGTTGAAGGTAAGCAATGTTTGCCAGCGCTTCGACTTGAAATTCTTGATGTTATGTGCTTCATCCAGAATCATATAGTGCCATTGTCTGCGTTTGAAGACCTGTTGATCTTGTAAGACGATTTGGTATGATGTGATGCACACGTTCCACATATCATCCGTCTTCCAGCCTTGACGCTTTCGTTTTCGTTCATCAATACTTCCATAATATGATAGTACTTTAAATCCAGGGCACCATTTCTTGAACTCCATTTCCCAATTCAGCATTACGCTGGTTGGTACGATGACTAGATGCGGTCCCCACACTTCATGATGACAGGCAAGATGAGCCAATAGGGCAATTGTTTGGATGGTTTTGCCAAGACCCATTTCGTCAGCGAGAATTCCATTTGTCTGATTTCTGTATAAACCAGCAAGCCAATCCAAGCCATAATGTTGATATTCACGCAACGTTCCTCGCAGTAAAAAGGGAACTTCTGTCCTAGGTACTTGGTACTGAGGTGAGCTAGACCTGCTTGCACCAGACTTAATGACAGAAGAGGTGGTGTCCACTTCCGACGGCTTGGTATCAGATGTTCGGGGTGTGTGACTTCGATCACGACTGGGAGGATTTGTGATCGCTTCCGTATCTGGGCTTGTCTGTGGCTGGTCTGTTGGCGCAATTGCGACCTCAACGCTTGGCATTGCCGAAGCTGCTGTTTGCTCAGCCCCACTGATCGACGTGTTCGCCTTGACATCCTTAACATGTTCAACGACCTCAATAATTTCCATTTCAACATCTTGAGCCTGCAGAGGCTCTGGCACTGGAGCGGGTCCATCGGGGTTATTAGCTTCATAAGGGTTCTCTGGCGCTGCTGTTGCGGATACGGTGCTGGATGGTTGCGCGGGCGCATGATCTTGATCAGATGTGAACGACAGGGGAAGACCTTTATCTCCGTTCACTTTTGGAGATGAAGGTTTCTCTTGTGAAACTACTGTCTCTGCCATTGTGCTATTTTCAACATTCCTCTCAGATGTAGCCTCATCGAGAGATGCGCCATTAACTGATGTAGCATTCGGGACGTCTGTCATCTCGGTATCGCGCTGAGGTGATGCCAATTCGTCGGTTGTTGTCTCTTGCTTCATTTTCTTCAACTCGGATTTGCCAAAGAAAAGACCTAATAGTCCAGCAGGCTCCTCTTCGTCCTCGGAATTTTCATCCTGATCCTCTGATTGGCCATCGTCCTCATCGCTTTCCATGTTTTCGTCACTCGACCCTAAATCGTCATCCATGTCGATGGACTCGTCAGTAGTTTCACCTTGATCGTCTAAGTCTGCTGCGGGCTGATCACCGTTGAGGCTAGTTGTCGGCGCATCTATAAGATCTGGAATATTCGCATATTTCTTCCTTAACTGTTCTTGTGTCAGGGCTTCATCCGAAACGTCTGACTTGGCATCGTCGTCATCGTCGGATGAAGACATATTATCCTCGTTCTTGTCTTCGTCGGAGTCTTGGTCTGAAGAGACGTCTTCAACAGAAGCTAAGTCATCATCTTCGTCATCGGCCTCTTCATCTGACTCCTCTGATTCTTCATCTTCATCCGATACAAGCTCTGAGTCGAAATGCGCTCGGCGGGCCTGCAACTTTAGCTCTGACATATTTACGGCCTCGTTCAAAGCAGCCTTTACACGCTTTTGTTCGGCAGCCTCCCATTCTTCTAGGCGACGACGATTAACCTCGGTTTTCACATTCTCCCACGTCCCACCAATGGCCTTGACAACAAATTTATAACGATTTATCCATGCGGCCATGGCCTCGGCTTCGATCTGCTCGGCCGTCTTGGGTTGTCGACGTATCCACTCGTCCCGGCAAGCTTCAGCCAATCGTTTCGCCGTAGCCTTGTGTCTTTGGTGCTCCATCAACATTAACCTTCGGAAATTCGCCATTTGCTTGACCAGGTGATCCATGTGTGCCCATTGTCGCGGAGGCTCTTCGGCGGGTTCTGGGACAAATAGTGTAGAACGTTCCTCGCTTAGCAATCCACCAGGTTCGACTTCGTCTTCGATTCGCATGATAACACTGGCATCTCTCGCGGCGGCTTCTTCCGTGTATGGTTCGCCTTCGTCAGCGATGTCAAGCCAGCCGCCATCTTTGACATCTACTGTTGGCGCACGTTCGACAAAATCGCGGAAATCGGACGATATCTTGGCACGTGCAACGGTTTGCCCTGGGAACACATTGACTTGGGCTGGATGAACGGTAAGGATGGTAGGGGCCCTTAGACGTAAGCGAATCTTGGGTGGGCGTAGGTTAGGACTATCGTCGGCAGGGTGCTTAGAGTCGCGAGAGGGAGTATCGACGGCATCTCGAAGGGACCCGGAATTACGTCTTATCCTAGTAGAACGTCTGGGCGGGGTTATCTGGGCTGGCGGAGTAGCTGAGCGTCGTCGGGCTTTCGAAGACTTAGAGCCATTGGCAGAGCCGTTAGTAGTGCCATTAGCTAAAGACTTTCGCGTATTCGGCTTGGTAATGGGTGTGGAAGTGGAAGTTTTTGAGGCGGCTCCCTTCCCTGTCGACGCGTGCTTTTGTGACCCATTTACGTGGTTGTTAGGTGCAGGTCGTTTATCTTTGGTGGCGGGAGTGTGAGGTTGAAGATTATGGAGAGCGCCTCTGGTGACCCTCCTATTGCCCGAAGGCTGCAACTCCAAAGGTATCTGATTTGTGCGTCCGGATCTGCGTTTGCCATTTTCAGTAAAAGATGTGGGCCCTTCGGCCTCTATTTTCTTCCAAGGAGGGGATTCTGGCTTGGGTTTACGAGATGCGCTACTGGGTGTTGAATCGCGGACACGACGTCGTTTTGCAGGCCTCTCATCAATATCGCCATCGCCATTTTTTACGGGGGATTCAATGACAGAATCTTCCGCGTCGTTTCCATTCGTGTTAGGCTTGGCTGAGGACAATTGGGGTTTATGAGGATTTTCTGTCTCGGATTTAATTTCGACTTGGGAAGTGTTATCTAAAGAAGGGTCGGGAATGGTTGAATCTTGTTGTTGCGATGTTTGGTCGTTTGTTTCGTTTAATTCGGAGGGATTTGCGGTGTCGTGTGAAGGCGCAGACTCGAGCGACGCGGTAGCCGTCATAGCTGTCCAGGGGTGGTAAGAGAAGAAAAAGACGCGGGTCTCGATGAAATGGACATTTGGCGTGGTGAAAAGTAGATCTAGAAATAGAGAATTATTGATAGATTATCATGACGAAGTTTGAACATGCACACGGTCTTAGAAAGACAATTGTGATGGATTATTGTCAAGAATTGCCATTTCATCAGTAGTTTGATGATGATTCAAAAATTTCATCGGGTCTCCGCCTCGTCTTAGACAGGAATAGCAAGCTTGGTCCGAGTGCCTACCACCTAATGACCCCCTGTACTCCCCCAACATAAGGGAAGTACGGTGGCCAGTGCACCCGCTAGGCACCCTTGTAATTCCCCCATCTTCTCTCGTTACGTAATCAGAATGAGGTCAATCTCGCCAATCTCACTCAGGTGTGTAACACAAACTTTAGAAGCCTTAGGTCGGAATTGATGAATGCCTTAAACTACAGGCCAAAAAGATTACTAAGCCTCAATCGTCAATGGTTCAACTTGGAACTGTCAATCATCTCAAGCTCTCGAGTCAATGAGGTAAATGGTGCATGCACTTTAACAACATAACGCCGACAGCATTGAAGTAGGGTCTAGCCCGAGGACCTACAGTATGTTTCAATTGATTCCGGAATTTTAGTAAGGGTTTAAATGTAATTAACATAGGCTTTATAGATGCTTCCCGTACGAATTGCGAGAGCTTCGGCTCTCCGATCCGCATCGCTAGCAGCGCGAAGACTACCCATCGTTCAACAACGCACATTTGTTCCGCGATCATACACCGACCCCGCCGTCATCGAAGAGAAATTCCCCGAGAACCCAAAACTCACAGAAGCGGAAGACCCGGGCCAGGTCAGTGGGCTTCTAAACGATCATTTACCAATGTGCCGACAGACTAACCTAACCGATACAGAACGGCGGCTACATCAACCCTCCAGCCATCAAGAGGCAGTTCCGAGATCCACACGGCGACTGGTGGGATAAACAAGAGAGGCGTAACTACGGCGAACCTGTTCACGAGGACAATGACCTCCTCGGCATCTTCACTCCTTACGAATACACCTGGATCTCGCCTGGCAAGGGATTATTGCAGGTTGGCGCATTCGTTGCCACCGTCCTAGGAGTGTGCTGGGTCGTTGGAATATTATACCCTGACAAGCCATCTTTCCCGCGAGAGTTCGAGGGTGGTCTAGACCGGGAATTGGGTGGTGCCGGTGCGTGGAGGGTAAGTCTAATTCAATCGAGCCCTTGTGCAAATCTGCGATATTAACAATACTCTTAGGCGAGAGCTCCTGGTGACCCAGAGCCATACCAGGTTGAAGAAGCAGAAGAATAATGAATATCTGTACATACACCAGAGCTTTGTGCCACAAATACACAAGACACGACCTAAATCACGAGTATTGGTTGATCTTGTAGGTCTTATTCAAGGAGCTAAATACATATCATATAACCAGTAGCTCCACTTATCTCGTTTGCTCACTTGAGGCTACAGTGATCCCTCGGTAGCTCTTATCCTCAGCGTCGACGTCATTCCCTTCACCGTCATATGGCCAGGATATTGCAAAGTTTGCACATTACCTATCTATAAGAGATTATAGATGGAAAGAATGTCTTATTTTACTCTGATGGGTGTGGCTTTCGAAAGTCGAGCCGTACATTGAGGGCACCGAAGTATAATGACATGGATTATTTTACCGAAACTTCCCACGGCTTTCTCTTTTGAGTCAATAATTGCAGTCTCTCGAGATACGTATTCCCATTATACTTCTTAGGTGAAAATTTAAGGTTTACTACGACCAATTGAATTGGATACGAGCAGTTTAAAGAGCTACGCACCTTCACGATATAGCATGATACTAATGAACATAGGAAGCTACAGCTCCATTTCTCATTACGTTATGGGAAGGCTGAGACCAGAAACCAAAAATACATCTCCAATGATTTTCACATGAAATTAGATAAATCCATCTCTTCAATCTTCAATCCTCAGTCTCTACAACCACTACAGTTCACATCACCAGCATCGTATTCCTTGAGAAGACCACTTTGACAGGAATTGGTTCTACTCTAAGTTTGTTCGTTGTATCAACCTGTTATTCTTTTTGAGCTTTCCCTACTTCTCTGTTTAATATCATCACTGCTAGTGAAGATGCGTTTTGAGGACTGGGATGTTTTATTATTTCCCAGGGATTCCAAGGTCCCCTTGAAAGAGTTCAAGACTAACTGTCATGTTGTTCACGATAATGGTAAGCAGTCCCAAACTTCCTAAATTCGGAAGCACACCTGGCCCTCAGCGATGTTCTGATGTTTTGCTTCATACTATATCTTCAATGTTTTCATTCGTGTTAAAGTCTAATCCAATTCTCCCCAGAGTTCGCCTATAGTCACGGATCTTACGGCTTGCCGACTATGACCTGTTTTATGCCTGGCCTATCCCCGGGTACCCAGTTCAACATCTCACTTCATTCCTGGAAGACACCCGACATCAGTCAATTCACTAGAAGCTACAGCAAGCATCCTGAATTAGTCAAATTTGAAGCACGAGTTCTGATCGATGGCCGTTTGGTTGCGTATGCTCTCAATTCGGTATTTCAGGTTCAAGCTAGTTCTAATCAGCATATCTCTCAGTTCATCCTCATTCAACCGGATCGGACCATGGCCTCAGCTGATCAATCATAGCTTCGGTGAGTCTTTTATATTAAGGGGAGATTTTGAATCTGACAATAGCAGAGTTCACGAAGAACGGAGATCTCGAAACGCTTAGGTTCCCTCAATTTCGTAGCGAAGTGCTTCGGCAAAGCTACTGGAGCCCCGCAGATGAAATCGGACGGATCAAAATTGTCATCAGCGAAGGCTTCCCTAGGGACTCCTTAACTGTGCCCATCGAACGAGTCAAGAATGTCGTTGCTTTCTCATTTCAACATGCGCCGCTTGGTACAGATCCGACTGCATCCCTTGCCAATCCAACATAATACACAAGACTAACATATATCGCGTTTTAGACATTCTTGAGTCCTCTGCTATAGCCTGGCCAAATCCAAGCATGTGGCGTCGTACTCCATTCAACCCTACGATGCCTGTTCCAGCAAAGCACCACGAAGACGGTGCTGAGGCCCATCTTCACTCCCCCCGTCGTCGAACAACGAGCTTCTTGAAGAATTCATCCAGTTCGTCTGCCTATAACACCTGCCCGCCAGGGTTCACACAGGAAAACGTGCTTGGCTCCATGCCAAACACCGAGGCGTTATTGCAGCGTAACAGAGCTGATTCTGGGACTGGGGCCAGCTCAGCCTGGCCAGATCCTTTCAGTTCGCAAAAGTCCGAAACAACAGCTTGTTTCGACTGGTCGAACACCAATTTCGGACCCATCGGATATAACCAGGCCACCGACAGCAATAAGTCCAGCTACAATTCTGTTGCTAGCCGCAGAGCCAAAGGGCCTAGCAAAGTGTCGCGCTCCGATGTGAGCATGTCTGATTATGGTTTGGGTAATTTCGTCCGTACCCAAGATCTATCGGATAATCAATTCATAAATCTCTCAGCGACTCATCTAGGAGATATAGAAGCCAACGCCCATGACCCCAAGGTGCCAACAAACACGCCAACGACGACTGGTGGTTCGACCTTCGTTGATGACCTCAATCTTGACATGAACAAGATTGATACTCCTGGAAGTATGTCGTCCTATTCCACTTGATTATGACGTCAATATTATAATCAATACTAATGATTCTCCTACCATAGGTACATCGATAAACGAATTCTTTAACTCCAGTAACGCAAATTTCCCCTCGGAACTCGCAACGTCTCTTACGCACTCGTTATTAAACCAGCCACATCCGCTTCCAGTTCAGGCCGGAAACATTGCCCCGCCAGCCCCTGAAGTGAAATCACGTAAAGAGAATCATCTACACGATTCTCCATGCGAAGATGCACCGGTCGTTAGTCACATCGACATGCGTAAGGTGTCACAGTCATCCTTCAGTAATCTTTGCAAAGAAAGTCAAGACGCCAGTGCGAACAACTCACCTCCCAGCCAAGGTGGATTCTCGGGGGTATTCTCGCAGCGATCTACTTCTACCGGAGACTGTGGCAACGACCTTGCCAACGCGGCTAGCGCCTTTGCGACGTCAAACATTGACTTGCATACTTGTGGTGACCTGAACCCAGATATTTGTCTTATACGGACTGATAAAACTGTCAAGCGCAGTCGGCATTTCACACCTGCTAGCGGAAGAGTGATTGACGACGATATAGAGGTTCTGACTAAAAGCCCTCGGGTTCAAGTAGAACTCGAGGATCACTTCGCGTAGCATATCTGATTAATGCAGCGAAATTTCGCAGAGTAGTACTCTCTCTCAGAAGCTTATTTACCTACTGTCTTTGCGGGATCATTGAATATTCATCGGATTATTGGACGTATCGGAATGAAGGGTCATATGACATCCCTTTTATAGATTAGTATTGGAACCGGCATATCAACCTCTCGTCTAGGAAGAGCAACTCGCCTGCTCCCTGCGTTTGAGACATGATCGAGGTGTGGTTTGTTATACTAACAGCATCCTGCTATTGGTTTGCGGAATATTCTTGGCCTGACTAAATGGTTTTGAACCATAATTCGTATAAGGGCTTTAATGTCTTCCAGGGGAAACCAAACGGAGTTGGAATGTTGTTGGGGAGTATAGATAGATTCAGTTGACTTCACTAGTACAAGACACAGAGACCAATACAAGAAATTAGTAGCTCTAAGTCTAGGATATCATTATTTATTCTGGGGGTTTGAGTTGGTGTTTTAATGATAAAAATTTTATCACCCCCCTTCATCTTTCTCACCATCACCATCAGCACTTTCTCGGCCACTTTGGATGGAGCATTCATCATCTAACACTACTGAAGCCAAATCATCAACCGGATACTTATCCGTCGTCGGCGCCACCGTCGGGTCGAAACAAACCGCATCATCCAACGGCACACTCCCCATTATCCTCCTCACCTTCTCCCCCGCATCCGCAAACACGGAGACATGAGCCCGCACATTCACCGTAGCGAGAAACAACCCCTCATCACCCATCCGCCGTTCCAAAAGTACAGCTACGCGCAGATACCTCGGCACCCCACTCCTCTGGGACCCGTTCTCCCGCAACGTAAACCGCGCCGCATTCGGCTTTCCAGAAGACCGCTGCACGAAAGCCGGCATCCCTTCAACGACCATGCTGTCGCCTCGCTCCACGGTATTTCCTAGGGAGTAGGAATACCGCGCCCCGGCCGTGGCCACCGGGTCCATCCCTGCTTCCGCGTACGCTTCGATGCCGTGCTTACTTTCGCTCGTATACGTCGTCTGCAGCAAGCTTTTATGCCCGCTAGGCGCGAGACCCCTGACCGCGGGGTCGTAGCGGGATAATGCGGTGCGTTGGTCCCCACCACCACGACCACCCCGCAGGCCGGGACGGCCTTGGGTGCCGTGCGCGGCGAAGACGAGCTCGATTTGGAGTTCACGGTACCGGCGCGAGGGCTTCTGGCCCAGCGCTGCGAAGTCGAAGAGGGCGAGGGTGCAGGGGGTTGGGTCTGATGGTGTGGAGTGGCCATGGACGACGTCTGCGAGGCGGCCCAGCACGCGGAGGGAGGTGGACCGGTCGTAGCCTGTTATGTATTCGCGTTGGATTTCGCCGGGTTCGTTTTGAAGGCGGTAGTGTGCTGAGTCGTCGTTTGCGTCTAGGAGGGGGATTTCGAAGTCCATCCTTTTTACTTTCTTATTTCAGGGTTGCTTTTGATTTTCATGAATTTATCTAATTTTGTTGGACAATCTATGACAGATCCCTTTAGTTTCCGGAATTTCAATGTTGATTAGGGAAAATATTTCGAAATCATATTGTTGAGTAGCTCAATCATATGAGGTCATTCAGCCGCACATATCATCCTATAAATAGAGGGTCACCTAGACAATACTAGGAAAGGATTAGGATTCATCACCGGGGTCCATTAAACTAGCCCAGGCGCTGTTTAGGCTGCTGTAGCCATAGTCGTAAAGGGCAAAGGGCAATGGACACGAGAGGTCACATGCGGGTGTAAAGCTATCACCGTCGTAGCTTTATTATAGCCCAGGAATATCGCGCATGGTGCCTGTATGATCAGCGAGGGCAATGATACCTTACCAATGTGAGTGTTATTCATTATGCTGTCGTCACGCACTTCGCCATCTCTTATTTTTGGCCCCCAAATTGTTGTTGAAGGAAGGATTGAGGGGGTCGACGCCTCCCACCTAAATGGCTTAGTATAGATCAATGACTAAGCCGATTTCTAAGCATTTCACGACCAATCAAAGGCCTCACCACTCCCCCTTTTCCCTGGCACAGTGCAAAATATCCCAAACCATGAAGTGATAAAACCGCGCAATCCATAGAGTTCTTTTATGCGCAGGTGCGAGAAATCTTTTGTTTATGTTGAGTTTATTAGAATACCGCTTACACCTGGAATAGATGATCACTCGGACGGAATGAATGGATATTACACTATTTCGGAACTATCCCATGTGTTACACAAACAGCATTAATGAGTTACCTAATCACACGCAATTTTCAGAGTAGGAGATATTAGAGCGCACGGTCTAGCACTGTGTATGAGATAATAGGGGTTACACAACCCCATCAATTCACCCCAACCCTATCCCTATCCCTAACCCTGGTGATTGAGCGGTCACTTATTGTATGCTCAAGATGTGTGTCAAATGTTCATAAAAAAATCATCGGCAGACTTTTATATTGACCCCTATCTATATACCTAGTGTATTCAAAGAGATCTAAATCCCACCTACTTATCATGTATCTTCCTGCTCAGCATCATCAGTCGATGGTGTTTCTAAATCATGCGACTCCTGATCGAACCGCTGAAATACATGGTCCTTAGGATGCGTTTCCTCAACATGCCAGTAGCACTTAAAGCAGAGCCAGTACTGCGGGCACGTCCCGCAACGATATCCCGTACCATATACCAACTATGCACGTAA
Organism: Annulohypoxylon moriforme; assembly: GCA_022695765.1. NCBI lineage: Eukaryota > Fungi > Ascomycota > Sordariomycetes > Xylariales > Hypoxylaceae > Annulohypoxylon > Annulohypoxylon moriforme. The sequence continues at coordinate 22,473 of MU403226.1, forward strand.
TAGTTAGCATTGCACATCAGAAGTCGGTGAGCAGTAGTAAAGCGTAAACTTACACAGAAGCACGAGTCACATTTCCCATCCGGAATCCTCTCCGCCGCCTGGGAAGGGATATTCTCATCATCGCTCGCATCGTCTCCGTCCGGTAGACACTCGAAATGACCCGACTGCCCGTGGTATATAGCGACGTGCAAGGGTGTCCACCTATCGTTTGTTCTCGCCTGCTTGTCTGCCCCGTGTTCGATTAATAGTTCCACCATCGACGTGTTGTCCTGCCGACACGCCCAATGCAGAGGTGTCCAGCCGTCGCGATCGGGGACGTTGGTTAGTTCAGGATATGCTGTTAGAAGTAATTCCAGCATGCTCGTCCATCCGCTGGTCGCTGCGTGATGGAGGGTGTTGCGTCCTTGTTTATCCACGCTCTCGGGCGTCGATTTTCCGGTCACGAGCATATCGAGCCGCGTCGTTTCATACGACGTGCGTGCCGCTGCGAGGTGGAGGGGGAGCCGTCCTAGGTCGTCTGGGATGTCGGGAGAAACTCCAGGTAGGTCCATTATTTTGCGCACAATGTCATCCCTTGAAGTCTCGCAGGTCGCATTTAGAACCGTGCCATAAGTCCCACTTGAGATAGTCGGATCGGCGCCATAAGAGAGTAGTAGATCTATCATCGGGTTTAAAACGCTTGTCACGCACCAGTCCAGTGCCATGTGAAGAGGTGTGTTGCGATAGTCGTCGACTTTGTTTACATCCACAGGTGTGAATTTATTGCTCAAGAAAATTTCAACGATCTTTAGGTTGTCGTACGCAACAGCAATACCAAGAGCGGAGGAATTCCTGAACTCAAATCTAGGGTTGATAGCATTCGGATCCGCGCCGTACTCGAGTAAAATGTGTATGATATCGATTTTGGGGACATAGGCAGCTGCGGCAAGTGCTTCGTTGATATCTACCTGAAAAGCTTCCTCGGTAACCCGAGTCTTCCGATAGTCTAGGAAAACCTTTACCGCACCGGCTTTAAATGCGTAGGTAAGGCCACCAAGGAATGATAGCCCATTTTTGAATATGGAAGCATTGGGTTTTCGAATAGACTCAGGTAAGACCGTATGCGCCCCACGTTCTAGGAGAAGGCGGAAACAGTCGTCATCAACCTCGGCCGCGCGTATTACTAGAAGAAAGTAGTAAGCATATGTTTTCCATAGAGATGCTTTGGGTTTATTCGACACTAGGGAGGGATTAATGAAGTCTAAGCGACCTCGAGTAGGAACAGATAATATTGTGTAACATCAAAAAAGGGGTTCAGGGGTTCAGGGGCTCGTAAAAAACGCCACCAAAGTATACTCACAAGCTCTCTTGCCAGATGCCGCTTCCGCCTCCATGTCTGCACCTGCATCTAGAAGCAATTTCAGACACTCGTAATGGCCTCTCCTTGCCGCATCTACGGTAGCAGTGAACTTATCGGTATCCGGAAGGTTGACATCCGGCATCCGTGCGAGCAACATCTGGGTTACTCTCGAGTTCGAATTCCAGCAGGAGAATTGCAAGGGTGTATTTCCGAAATCGTCTTGGTGGTTTATGTCAGCCCCGGCGTCGAGCAGAGCGGTCACTATCTCGTGATAACCGTATCGTGCCGCGTTAATCAACGCCCGTGATATGCTGTCTTTGGAACTATGCGGGATCATTTGCTTTATTCCGCGGACTATACCCCATGTGGCTGCTACTGCAATAGGAGGAATTTTGTCGTTATCCCGGTGGTCGGCGACGGCATTTTTCTCAAGCAGTACCTCGATCGAATTTGAAGCACCCCAAGCACAGGCGTCGTGCAAGGGTTGTCTGCCGTCCTTACGAGAATAGTCGACCTTGGCGCCATTATCTATCAAGAAGCGCGTCATGACCCCGTCGTTCACCATTCCAACCCTACACAAAGTAGTATGGCCATCGACCTCGACAGCGTCTACATCTGATCCGAGGTCAATTAAAGACTCCACCAAGCTCACGTCACCAGCTACGGCCGCATAAATTAGAGCAGTCTTCAGCTTTTTGCCGGAACGCGCACTGGTAATTTTTAGCATTTCCTCCGCATCTTGAGTGCCGCTCTCTTCATAACGTGGCCACCGATCCTTGAGTGCTTGAACTATCAGAGAAGCTATCTTTTTAAATCGCGTGATACTGGAATATCTTGCAGCATTATGTAGCGCTGATCGTTGGAGAGAGTCTAACTTGATAGTTGCTCTGTTGTCAATCAATAATTTAGTGATGGATGGGAATCCGCGAACACTGGCAACGTGCAGTGCAGTTAAACCATGCTGAGAGGCAAGGTCAACTTTCGCACCTCTATCCAATAGCAGTTGTACGATATTAGTGAGACCGAAATTGCTGGCGATGATAAGTGGAGAGGAGTCGGTGTCTATGAAACGCATTTTGCCTTGCGAGTTGATGTTGGCGCCAGAGTCCAGAAGAAGTTTGACCATATTCTCATTACCAGTCGCTATAGCGGCAGACAATGCTTCCAGGATATCAAATTTGAACCAGAATCCCTTCTGGGCAATACCTAGGTATTCGAATAGTGCCTTTGCCATGTCTTCCATGTTCCAACCAATTGCGTAGCTTAACACCTTGGCTGCCAGTTCTCCCACCTCGCCAACTTTCTCAAGAAAATTAACAAGGAGAGAACGGTCATTGTTTGCCACAACTGAAACAAGTACATCGGGCAAGTTCTCGCGTATTGCCTTTTCCTCATGCTGAAACAATCTCTCTATTTCTTTGGGATGACACGCAATGATTTCTGGTACAGATAGGGGCGGCAGATTAAGAGATATCCAGTTACGGACAACTTGATTCGTCGCTGAATCAGGGGGGTACATGATGCCGATGTATTTATCACTTGCTTGTCGATCGATCAACTGTATCGTCAGTTTCAACGCTTCTAACTCGCTCATATTGAACGCTTCCCTCACAGAAGCGGGCATGAATTCTTTGGGAGCGCAGAACTCTCGGCCGAATTGGCACATGCTGTGATATCGTAGGGCTATTATCTCTTTTAGCCGATCTGGATTGCTCAGCCAGGACCTAGAGAGCCCAACCGCAGCAGCGCTATCATTGATATGTAGGAGATGGTCGTACCAATATCGAGCAGCGTACGAAACGAACTCGGAGTATTGGTCCTCTCCTAGAACACGAAACTCAAAATAGGTCTTTCGAACGTTTCCCGGTCTGGCCCTAGCATGAAGCATCCATTTAACTATTGATTCTATCCGTGGTGGCTCGACGTCAACAAGCTGATCCAGGAGAAAAGAAAGATAATTGTAGCTGGTAGTCGCAATTTCAAGGTGAAAATCCCCGGGATGGTACCATGCATCGGCTGGACTCTGCTGGAGGAATGACTTGAAGTCGTCGTGGATTATGAAGGTGTTTTCTGGCGTAACACGTATGATTCCAGGGAGAACTTCCTGTGCATGTTCCCCTATCGAATCACCAATGTTATCTCGCACTTGCTCAAGACTTTTGCAATCTACCGCGGCTATAAGAATTCCAAGCTCATCTAGTGATAAGGGTCTCCAAGAAAAGCACAGAAATCCAAGAATTTTCCGTGCCCAGGCCTGGTAATGCTTCGGGACACGGTCAAGTATCGCGTGAAAGGCTAGATTAATTGAAGAGAATGAATCCGTAAGATCGGTTAATACCTCTGGGATCGGTGGGTGGACTGCTTGTAGAGTATCCATGAAAAATGCCAGTAATTTATGATTCAGTGGTTGATTGCGAAATAGCCGCAAAGCCTTTTCCTTGAAACTCGGGGTTATTGACCTCGTTTGTATAATTGAATCCAGTCGTGCTTCGACGTCCCTCTCAATGGATGATCCCAATGTGTCGTAGCCTAGCTTAACCCTAGAAAAGGATTTAGATGATAGGGAGTTGATATTGGATGCCGAGTTATTTACGATGATGACTTTCCAAGAGATCTCATCTAGCTCATCAAAATATTGCAAATTCTTCAATATCCTGAGGATAAGCTCATGTTGATCCTGGCTGCCGGTCGTATGAAGGAGCCAGAAGCCTTGAAAGTGAGATGAACGGGCAAATATTAATCTTAAGCACTCCCAGAGGGTCCGCACTCTCAACTCGGTATTTTGTGTACGTAAAGCGTATATGACCCGTTCCTTTATCACTTTCAGCCAGCCACATAGCCTAGGGCGTTGCTTGAGTAGCTGGACGATGCAGGAGGATAGCAGCCCCGTTTCAGTCAATGAAGAGGAATGGGTAGAAGCCATCGAGGTACATGCAATGACGGTACCTGGATATGGTGGTAGGACCCGACGAATCTCGTCACGGAGACAAGACAGGAAATCTCTTCCGTCAACCTCAATTTCAAATTCTAGTGAAATGACCTGCGCTTCACCATTGCAGATGGAGTCTTCCAACTCTACCGAATGAACAATGTAATTTGCAAGGTTGTGAAGGCTCCCCGGTATCTGAAAATTGGTCTCGATCCCATCAGATTCCAGGGATAGCCATTGGACTAATTGACGAAAATCTTCATCTTCATCTAAACCAGTGTAAGAAATTGCGAAAAAAAACTCTTGGAAGCAGAACCTACACATGAGAGTATCTGAGACTCGGTCGACAATGAAGTCTTCCCCAGCAGTCTCGGAGATGAAACAATGGAGCTCATAATGCGTTACGTTGACCCCTATGTTGGTAACATTGAATCTTGGAAGTTCTGTGCAGGATTTGTGGACGGTCTTATTGCAGATTTGTTAGCGATTGCAATAGCATATAGTGGCTATTATATGAAAGGGGCTGTAACTGACCAAAAGTTCGGTGCTGGACTCGGGCATATCTTGAAAATAGTTGATGATATTGAAATGGTCTGAAATTTCATCAAATTCTAACCGAAGTTGCTCGAGATAGCGTGATAATTGATGTATGCGGTCCAGAAACCAAGGACCTCGCAATCCTCGGTACGCGTCTTCAGCTATTCTCAATAACGTCTCTTCCCAACTAGACACTTCAGAAGCATGATGAGGTGTCCCAAAGAAAAACTAGATAAATTTAGCAATATGTTATTTTAACGATGAGCGTCTCAAACAAACTTACCAAAAGTGAGGTTCGCGTGAATATGAATCGATACTTGATGTCTGTCGCCGCCCGCACCAGAGCCTATGAGAAGTTATTAGGACTCATGTAGAGATATATAGGTTTCATATGGTTCATGTATACCTTTTTGACAAAGACTCCACCGAGATCTGAACCAGTAAATATGATCGAAAGGTCGAATAACTCCTATTTTATATCGTCAGAAGGTGAGTTTTAGTACCTAGGTAGTTAGCTCGATAATGATAGACGTACGACGTTGATATCTTCCGAGGTCTTCATAATAAACTCCAATAACTCTACAACTATATCGTCCACATTCTCTACCGAGCCCTTTTCGCCGAGGATTCTTCCTGGCTTTAGTGGAAAAGTACATATTTTCGTGAACGTCTCCAGATTAGTATTAGTATGCAAGACGGGAAATTCTGTACTGAGACTCGGCAGACATATCATTAAGATGTTGGGTCGTGGAGGAGTGGCCGGAGGCGGAGGTGGAGGCGTCTCTCCTGGATCCTCACTTTCCGCTTGAGAATTCGCGTCATCCTCTGCATCACTTTTCTGGCCTGCTTCAACTTCTGTCACAGCATCTTGGTCTTCATTTGATTCCAGCTCAGTTTCAGTCTTTGGGGCGGACCCAGTTTCGCTACTTGAATCCGCCATTCCCACTCATTGGTATAGTAGTGTTAAAGATAATTATCCATGAAGACTGTTGGTAGCCCAAAAAAGCGAAATTCTCCGTGCGGCTGTCCTGGATTGAGAGGATGAGCGCTTAGTTTGAGGGGTGAATAAAAGGACCGGTCGCTAGAAGGATAGAGATCTTGACGTTCAATTTCATAAAAATAATTGCGCATTTGAGGTCGTCCAAGCCATCGAAAAGATGTTACCTGGTGAGTCAAAACTCACGTTTGGGTCATCTCGAGACGGCAACTGGGTAAAAAAATCAGTAATAGATTTGCCTAGCGGCCTGAATTCACGTACAGTATCTCAATTCGCTCCAAGCTATCGCAGTCATCAGCCAACCCTAGGACTTGCGTAAGAGTGGATGATCACTTTTGGCCCCCAACCGTTGTCACAGGGGATTGGGTCACTTCAGCTCTCGGGGACCTGCTCGATTGGTAGTAGTCCCCTACTAATTAGAGCACATCCTCGCCTATATTACTACTTTAGCCCTATAACCCTTGTCTGGTATACTACCTAATGCATAATTAGTCAGGGAGTGTCAGCGGAATGCTAAGTTTATCACAAAACGGAATAGGGAAGAGGATTGTAGAGACGGAAGAGGTGGGATGAGTAGTTTCAGCCGCCTCTTTCCTCTCAAGATCGCCCCCCGAGACATTCGTTCATGTCTATTCGTAGTTTTCCCGCGCAAACATCAACAAAATTGCGATGTAAGAGGCCCGGATCGAATCACCGGTCAATTAAGACACCAAGCGACTCGTAGGATCATGGATGAAGAAGACGCGCACAATAGGTCCGCGCCAGAAGACTTTACTGTAGTGGAGAATCCAAACAGTCCAGTAGCTACTGGAGACAGGGTTTTTATTGCTTATTCTGGTGCCGAACCAGATGAGACGAATAACTTACCCGATGACGATGACGACGACGACGAAACTGAGAGTGATGAGGATGAAGACGATGACGATGAAGAGCTGGACGATGGCGAGCCAGATTTCGTCGTAGGTGGATCAAGTACTATTGATATTAGGGCCGAACGCACCAAGCTCCTCACCGACGTCAGTAAAGAAGCTGGATTCAACGACCCGGGAATTCTTGAAAGGTATCGCGCCCGAGTGCGCTTATGCCTCAAGGACGATAAGAATGTTGAAGAGCCGACGTTGCTCCACTACATAGTGCTCAGCATCCTAATTTTCCATGAGAGCCACGAGGCGATGAATTTCATTGTCAAATTAACTCTAGAAGAGTCACCTGGTGATCTAGCTAGTCAGACGAAAGGACCCCTCGAGACTCCGCTACACGTTGCGATTAAGCGGAAAGAGGAGAAACTCGCACAATTAATGTGCGAATCGGCTCCGAGTGTTGCTGCCAAGGCCATATCGCTTCAGAACGAGAACGGCGAGACTTGTTTGCACCTTGCGATCAAAGAAAACTTGGATATAGTCCCCTATTTGATTAACAAGGCCCATGTTGTGACGTTCCGTCAACAGCGAAGCCAGAAATTACGAGAAGGTGCCGGAAATACCCCATTGCATGATGCCGTCCATTATTCTCGTTATATCACAGAGGCTGCGACGTGCCCGCCGGAGAAAATCCCAAAATGTCGACGATGTCGTGAAGCTGAGAAGAAGCTCGAGAACAGTAGCGTTCAGCTGAAGAAGATTATCGAAGCCCTCGTGGAAAGAGATGCAGAGACGCTCGCTACTCTCAATGCACTTGGCCAGTCTCCTTACGTGTACCATTTAGCAACCCGCCAGGAAGTCAGAGCAACTCTCGATCTAGCAAAGCAAAAGTCTACCGGCGCAAGTCAGGAACGGTCCCCAAAGAACCCTAAGGTCGAAAAAGATAAAGCCACAATAAACAGCAAGCCAGAGAAACCAAAAGCAAATGTTAAATCAGCGATTGATGGGTCAAGCGAGGAGGGCAAACGAGTGAAGAATCCCAAATCCGAAAATCCTAAGTCGGAAAGTCCTGATCCCTCGCAAAACAGAACTCGTACCACCAAACCGGGCCCTAAGATCACCAAATCTCACCAGCGTCTGCCAAGGTCTGATAAGCTAGCAGAAAAGACAAAGGTTGAGGAATATCTTCGAGAGATGGCATTTGCCCAGGGAAATTTTGAGAAGGCTTGCAAATGTCTCTTCGGAAACCGAAGCGCCGACTCAAAAGTTCGGACAGTCTTCCGACCTCAGCTCCGTCTTTCGGAACATACCCCAGAAGATCATGAGTTTCTCGAGTTTGGTAAAATGCTTGCCTATGTCGAGCTTGACATACGACCAAGGCCATTCGTACAGGCTATTGGGTCGGTGATTGAGGATGACTTAGAAGACTTCGATACCTGGGAGGAAGATTCGAAAGCTCTTTGTGCTACGTTTGAATGGCTAAGAAAGAAAAACGTTAAGCAAATAGTCAAACTCGTGGTTAAAGATAATCCAGATCGAAACTGTAGCGATGATACTATAGAGTCATGTCTCGATGGGTTCGATGTTCGGTACCTCGATTGGAATAAAGCTGATATGTGCGTTGATACCGTCCGTAAAAAGGCGCCCAATGTGGTGCATTTATGGCTTCATTCTAGTGGGAGTAACGCGGGTAAGGTGACCCCATCATGACAATCCCAAGAAATCGGAATTAAAGAGAGACGGATAAATCGCTAACTTATTTCTAGTTCTTTGGTCGTGGTCCGATAGCAATGGGCTTAGAAGTTTACCTAAAGTATTAACCCCTTTTACCCCTATTCTTTGTGTAACAAAAGCTAACGTTGTACTACAGTTAAACCAGGTTCACCTCAACGCAAGAAAGGGGTTAGAGACTTACAAAAGAAACGAAGAAAACGTACGCAATTTTAAAGATCGTTTAAGACAGTCAATAAACAGTTTGGAACCGCCAAAGATTAAAGTTATTGAATCTGTTGAGAAACCGCCGAAAGCGCGCCCTCATCTCCGTCTTGAAAATAGTTTCGATGTTAGGTCGCAAGAGTACGTATACGCGAAGACCTAGACATGTCAGTAATACTAACAGTTGGTTGTTACAGTCGCCACCAGTGGATGAATAATATCAGGGATTTCGCAGCAGAGCTCAGGACGGAACTTGGAGTTAATTACACACAACGCAAACCAAAAGTCGCTATCATTGACGATGGAGTCAATCCTGAGAGCGAGTTTTTGGGGCAGAGAATAGCTCATGGCTGGCCTCCCGACGAGCCCAAGTCGAGTTCCGAACCGTTCTATGCATCTACAAGAGGACACGGGACGCAAATGGCCAAACTTATCTGCCATGCTTGTCCATTCGCCCAACTCTACGTTGCTAAACTTGACGGTTGGAAAGACCCGGACCTCCCACACCCGCAGTTCACTGCTAAAGACGCAGCTGAAGCGGTCAAGTGGGCTATCAGAGAAAACGTCGACATAATCAGCATGTCCTGGAATATCGAGCGCAACCGTTCCAATGAGGCAGACATCGATGCTCTTGCATCCCAGATCAAGGCCGCGGCGAATCGTAATATTATCATGTATTGTGCAGCGCAAGATAAGGGCCAGCTAGCCAATTCCGAGGTCGAAGTCTACCCAGCAGGATCGGATACGACGAAGTTGAGGATCGTGGGTGCTGCCGACCCAACCGGCCACCCGCTTAACATTGTTGATACAGATAAGGTGCATTACCTGTTCCCCGGCGAGGTCGTACTCGAGAACGACGGAAAGACGATTACAGGGAGTTCGGCGGCGACCGCTCTCGCAGCAGGAACAGCCGCTATGATCTTGTTCTGCTACGAATTAGGATATGGGAAGATGGAAACAATTGCCAAGCCGGCACGGATGGGGCAACTATTTAATAGTTTAAGGTCGACGACTAAGTTCGTGGATGTTGAGCCTATCCTGAAGCCAGGAAATAGCCCGCAATTCGTCGTTAAAGAGTGTACGGCGAGAGTTAAGGAGATTAGGGATGAGGAGAACCAGGCCATTCGTACAGGTTCGGATCAACGGAATTCGGGTGTCGTTGATGTAAACGGATCATCAGCGTCCTTTACGGCCCCTATTCGGAGGACGACTGGGCCATTGATTACTCCTGTAGGACGTTAGTACCATATAATTACCATATAATGAACCAGAAACTATCCAAGCCATTTCAAAAGCTGTCAAATTTAGCTCAAACAGAAATAGCCGCATTTAGAATATGATCAAGGCCCAGACAAGTGCATGAAGCCTTGGCTGTAGTGCTTGCGCTGGTAATTCCCTTCTTCAATGTATAGCAACTCCGGGGACGACTCAAAGATACGATAAAAACTCACGTTGAGGTGTTGATCTACATCTACACTCGTCAACTTTGGGACGACACAACATTCTCAGACTCATGAGACAGCTTGGCGCCAAAATCAAGGTCTGTATTTACTCATCGTCCAATATTAATGTGTTGAGTTAGTTTCGCTGCGAATTAATCGGAATGCGATTCTGAAACTCACCTCAGTTTGATACCGAAGATCCGGTTCTTGGCCAAAATTCATTTGACGCTATTTACATCTACCATGAGCCGAGCATCGTCGCTTCGTCGGGTGTTCGTCCCGTCTCGACCAGGATCAGTGTATGATCAGCAAAAAAAATGCAACGAAGCGCCGCGCGATGCCTTCGTCTCGATCGGCGACATTCATCTCAACTTAAACCCAGCGCGCGATCTTATTGTAATACTCCTGGGTATATAAATGAGTCTCGCCACTACCTTCCTCAGCTCATTGTGATTTTCATCTCATCCCATCTTGCGCATCTTACCTTCGTTACGAGTTGATCTCAACCTTCATTTACAAGTTCTGCGAACTTCTTCCGTTCTCTGCTACATATTACCATACCTTCTTTAACTTCAAACAACACTCATTCCACCAACCAAGCAAAATGCAGACCAAAGCCCTCCTCATCGCCCTCCTAGCGGCCACCGCCTCCGCCGCCAGCATCAAAGGGCGCCAAAACAACAACAATAACAACAACAACAACGATGCAGCAGCAGCCGACGACGCCAACGCAGCAGCCGACTTCGGGCAATGCACGCCGACAATGTCCTTCGAGCTCGGCCGAGAGGGTCGCAAAGCCGACGAAGGCACCTTCCTTCCCGAAGACCCCTTGGTCGCCGAGGGCCAGCAAGACGCATTGAACCCGAGCATCATCATGAACCGGATCTGCGACCAGCTGACCAACGTGTGCGACGCCAACGACGCCGCCGTCGCCGCCTGCGAGGCCGCGCAGGCGAGCACCGAGGCCCTGGGAACCAAGGACGCTACTACTGCTGATGCGTTCAATGCTGCTTTGGGGTTCTAAGGGGAACTAAGGGGGTTCGCTTGAGATAGTGGACTCAGCTAGGTAGTTAGCTACCGTTGCCTCTGGATATTAGGGTGTCGTTGGGAAGGCGAGATCTAGGTGTATTTGATGTATATCAGTATCTAGATACTTGACGATATTACGTAGAAACGCGAAATGGGAAAAACTCATAAAATCCACTTACCACTTGATCACCTGCCAACCAATTTTCGTTTTCTTCTTAAACATGCGTAAAATCTCGACTTGGCGCGCCGTCGATACAATGCAATCTTCAATGCCCATTAACTATCTACAACCATCCTAAGTAATTCTCATCCCCCAATTCAGGCTTTTACCTGGCTTCAATATTTGTACAGCTACTTGCTATATCCGACAAAATACACATGGGGTCGCTCTTATACAAACTAAACAGATCCAGAATTTTCGCACACGGTAATACGCTCTGTACATCCCTCCACATGTACCAGTAGTTATAGAATAGATAGGTACCTATTCAGTCTACCAGAATTCCCTATCCCTCCCTTCGAACGCAAAGTTCAGCACGACGCCCACGAAGAGAACGCTGCACAGAACGGTCGGGCCCATCCTATCGTAATATTTAATGATGCTGCGTTCGCGGATACCTTTACTTCGATATAGGTAGATGCCGACCGAGTAGCAGAGCGATAGAATAGCCAAGAGAGTGAATATCCCCGACACCAAGAATGAAAGCTTCGTCGGTTGAGTGCCAAAGTTGAGTAACGTGACAGCGATAGTTCCGATGTAAATCGAGAATTCGAGCTAAATCATAATCACGGTCAGCAAGATAACGCAGTGAAATATAAGAAAATAAAAATGAAAAGAACATACCCAGCTAAGATAAGTCCTCTCCGCCGCGAAGTAGACCTTAGGCTCGACTCTAACCGGCACGTAAATTCTCTTGCCCTTCGGGGCCTTGAACTTCTTCGTCTGAATTTCTTGGTTACCGAAAAACATTTGGTTTCGGTTGCTACGAGGCACCGTTGTAGCGCGAGGACGTGGTATGACGCTCATTACGACATTGAATGCTCCATGTCCGACAGCGTTTCCATACTTCTTAGCTAGGGTTGAGTAGTACGTCCATCCGCCGACTCTTCGTGCCTCTTCGAGAGCATCTTCTTCATCTACTTCATCATCCGAGTCGTAGAGCGGGTAATCCTGGTTAGTGACCGTACCCTCAACAGTTTGACCCTCGATATCTCCAATCACAAGTGCCTGAGCAGCCCGTGACAACCCATTTCCATTGCCGGAGTGACCTGCGGACCCGGCGTCGGTAGTCTCGTCATCAGCATCCGAATCAAGATCGTCGTCGTCGTCATCGTCGCCGTCCGATGTTGTGCCACTAGTGTGCGAATGAGTCGGACGGTGAATACCGAAGTTATGCGTTACCGGTTTGCGGATGTCCACATCCATCTGAGGCATCCAGTAAGGAAGCAAATTGATCCTGCTAGGGAAAAGGGAAGCAGTGCCGTGAATGAATTTGGAGAATTTAGGAACAGCTTCCACGAGATGGCTGGAGATAAGTTGGCGAACCCACTCCGGAGGTTCTTGTCCGTGTTGAGTCTGGAGCTTTACTTCCAAAACCGCATAAGGAAAACGGACAACGTCTCCAGGAGGCAATTGTGAAAATGGATAATCAATGCCGATATCCATTCGTCGCCAATTGTCACCACATCGCTTAACACCGTCCAGATTATCCTCGCGAACCATCGTAAGCTCAGTATCAAGGGAAATTCGAACACGGGCATCGGCTGGCAGCTGGAACGCGGTTCGGTTATAGAAAGATCTGCAGACAGGCTTGTATCCGTTCTTCAAGACCGAATATTGAACCTCTTTTGCAAGCGTCTCATCCTCGGCAATGGCCTTCTCCGATTTCTTGCCATCCTTGCGGGCCTTCTCGAAGAGAGCTGTTGGCAATAAGTCGCCCCTTAGATATGCGTTGACGTTCTTCTCCTTCATAGCAAAACGAGCTTTGACAGATTTCTCTCCCGTCCAATCTTCCCGATGCGTTTTACGCTCCACGAAAATGGTATCGTTTTGCATGCCACCATACCATCTTAGACGGATGGCCTCAGCTCCCTCGGTCTTCTTTAATCGACCCTCGTAGAGATCCCATTTCTCGGGGTTATCGTAGTAAATAGAAGAGATAGCAGAATCCGCAATTTCGAACTCCTTGCTAGCGTTGAAAACCAACACGGGAAGATGCTTCAATATGATAAGTTTTAATTCGGTGACGTTGTCCGGGTGCACCCAGTATTTAGTCGTCTGACGAACGAAACTGCCTTGGCTACCACCAGCAGCGCTATCACCCTTCACGGGATTTCCACGTGTTCTGACATTGTTGTACATGTTAGATAGCTTCACGACCTCGGCATCGAAATCTTCGTTGTAGAATGGCTTGTTTTTGAGCGCGGTATCGAACGAAGGTCGGAGGTGCCAGTTGGTCATTTTCTATAGTAATATCAGTTAGATTTTGTATAATGTAAATATGCCTTGGTATATGTCGGTATATATCATGAAATGGGTCACAAACATCGTGCTTCTTAATTATCTTATAAAAGCCGGTATAGTTCAATTGGACATATTTGGCAAGATCATGGACGTCGGCGATGATGTCGCTAAGGTCTTCTTCAAGTAGTATAAACTCCTCTTCAGAAGGACCCTGCTCTGTCAAGCCTCTTTCGGTAACCTTGGCAACAACCTCCTTGACTTCTCGTTCGCTAACCGCTATACGGCGTTGGATCTCCGATTGCTTAACCTTGGTCTTGGTGTAGACCTTGTCAAGCTCTGCATAGAGCCTAGCAATAAATCGCTGCTCATCTTCTTCGGTCCATCTGTTCTTTTGCTGCCCATTGGTCTTACCCTTGCCTTTCTTATTCTTCGAAGGGGTATCTTCGGCGTCTACGAGCGGTCCCGAAGCGGTCTTCAATTCGTTTTTGAGTCCATCGTAGTCGATATAGTACCACTGGTACTCGCGGATGATGCTAGACCGCAATTGTTCTCCGAACTTCATGACGATTAACCCTGGTTTCGCGCGCCAATTCTTGTTATCGCCGTGTCTCGTCGAAATCCAAGAGGTCTTCCTTGTTTTCAGGTCTTCAATAATTAGCATGGGGAGACATACACACGGGTAAGGTTCGATCTTGGTAGCATCATATTAACATACGAAATAAGTAACAGTTGAATAGATAGAAGAGGGGGGTTTTCTAACCGTCCAATGCCCGCAGCGAATCGACTCTGATTATATCGCGTGACTCCGTATGCCGGTATGGTTACAGCCAGTTCGAACCAAAATAGAAAAAGAACGAGAAAAAATTAATAATAAATTGCAAAGAGAAACGACGCTTGGGGAGACGGTACGAGGAACTTAAAGCTAATTCGACACTACGCCTACGAGGTGTGGTACGTAATAAAATACAGAGTAGGGTAGGCGATGTAGTAGTAGTACATATGCGCAGCAATTGAAAGGCTGCACGATCGATTGAGTAGGAAGCAAACGAGCCTGGAGAGAGGTGAAGCTTGGGAAGATCCCCGACCAACCTCGCGTCATGATACAGGCAAAAGGTACAAAGTACATGCTAAGACCCCACCCGCAGTCCTCCACAGTAAAAGCTTTTCAGCTGCCATTGGCCAATCAATTAGGACTCAAAAAGCACGTGTCAGTCCAGACTCAAGCTTGAATCTTAGCGGCTCCAGCGACAATTTTTAGCGTCTGCCATCGCTGTAGGAACTGAAAAAGCCAATGAAATACAGTTCTTTTCAGTTGTGCACTGTACGGAGTGGAATTAGTTCCGCTACCCCACCATCAAATTGGCATGAACCTTCGATTTTCTTTTTTACCCCACTATCACCCTATAAGGAATACAAGGAGTATACGGCAAGAGCTTCACAATTAACCTCCCTACGTCACAATCAAACAATTCTCGTTCAAACACCCAGCAAGAACCAAGCACAAGCACAATGCCCTCCAAACCCCCCAACGACAGCATCGACACCCGCATCCCAGCCTCCTGCCCAGCCCCAATCTCGCAAATCCTCTACCACGCCTGGCACCACGACCTAGCGGGCCTCAAGCCCCTCCTGACGGTCCCCGAAAGCGCCCGCGTCCAAGAACCCACGACCGGCGAATCGCCCCTGCACGCCGCGATCCGAGCCTGCGCACCCGCCAACCAAGGGGAGCTCGGCAGCGACGCGGCGGACGTGGAGGAGCACGCGAAGGCCGTTGTGCATGAACTGTTTATGAGTGGGGGAATATGGAACGGGCTTGATGACAATGATGAGACGCCTGGGTGTGTGGCGGCGCGGTTGGGGTTTAAGGGGTTGTATACGCTGTGTGTTGAGGCGGGGGTAAGAGCGGAGTTGTTGTTTGGGTTGTTGGATGGGTATGAGGAGCTTGAGTCCGATGATGGGGAGGAGGATGAGGAGGAAGATGCGTCTACTAAGGAGGAGGTAGGCGAGGAAGAGGGGGAGAAGGCAGATGGTGATGCTGAAGCCACCGTTGGAGAAGAGGCGGCGGGAGAGGAGCACGTTTTTGTGTCGAAGCGTGCTCAGGGGCCGAATGTCAACAGTGGGGATTATCTGCGTTCGAATTTGACGTATAGTGATGGCAAGTTGGTGGATTCGGAACAAAACGGCGTGATGAGTACGTACCTACCAACTCATTCCCCTGGATCCCCAGGATTGTTTATTTCTCGAAAAAGTGTATTCACTAACCCCTATTTCCAATTAGTGGCCTGGGAAACATCTATCATGCGCGCTTCCGTCGATTCATTACTACCCGACCTTCCAGCTGGCCGCAAAGTCCTGAATATTGGATTTGGCATGGGCATCATTGACTCTATGTTCGCTGAGACGAAACCCTCTAAACACCACATCATTGAAGCACATCCAGCAGTTCTAGAGCATATCAACAGCTCCGACTCCAAATTCGGGAAGGAATGGGAAGCTAGCGGCGCAAGTGGTGGTGCTTACAAGGTCCACGCCGGAAAGTGGCAGGACGTATTACCCAAGTTACTGGAACAGGGTGAAACATACGATGCTATCTACTTCGATACGTTTGGTGAGGATTACAACCAACTCCGTTTATTCTTCACCGAATACGTCCCTAGCCTACTCGAGGAGGAAGGCCGATTCGGCTTCTTCAATGGTTTAGGTGCTGATCGCAAGATCTGTTACGATGTCTATACACAAGTTGTTGAGATGCATCTCAGCGACGCTGGTATGGACGTTGAATGGCAAGAGTTAGACGTAGACATGAAAGATCTAGAGAAAGAAGGTGAGGGAGAATGGAAGGATGTTAAGAGACGTTACTGGACTCTAGAAAGTAAGTCAACCGACGCTTTTTTCTTTTATTCCACCATTTTAATAGCAAGCTAATTCGCGACAGAATACCGACTTCCGACCTGCACTCTTATGGGATAACTCCGTATCGCATCTTAATTCTAGCCCTGTAGCCAGACACCGATCATTTTTTTGTTGTGTTTGGACAACCCTCTCTATGTCTAACCCTCTAGGGGACACCCCGTTACTTTTCTGTAAATAAGCTACGCTGCCTCTTCGAATAATCTCATTGCTTATTTGAAGTTTTCGGGGTGCAAGATGCCGGCAACGTTGCCCTTCTGCACTCTCTTCAGTGTAAGGGCAGCAATAACGGCGGCACCAACACCACTTCCATCTTCGGCAGCGAGGATTTCTACCGGATCTTCCTCCTTCGAGCTCTTCTTAGCCGGCCAGTCAAGAATCTCTCGGAGAGCCTGCGCGCCTCGGGCCTTGAAGTGCGGGTATTTGTTGAACACAGAGCCGTCGGCGCCAACATGGCAGGGCTGGAGGTTCTTCTTGGTGCAGATAGCAGCAACACCACAGGCGGATAATCGGGCAGCACGTGTGCCAATAAGTTCAGCAGCTCGGCGGATTAGCTCTAGTTCAGGGCGAGTAGTGGCTAAGTGGAGCTTCTCCTGGAATAGATCTGCAGTCTCCTGCAAGTTCTCGAATGGGTCACTACCGAGGGTCAGCTGAACAGGTTCAAATAAAAATAATCATGTGATAACTTACTCCTCGATGGCCGAGAGGAAGGATGAATCAAGAGTGTACGGCTTTCGGAGGTACTTAATGTCTTGTCCCTCGAAAATGTGAACCTCCTTGTTGTCGTGCAAATCGACCAAAATCAATCGGAAGATCTCGCCAAGATAGAGGCCGGCTATACATTTCTCAAAGGCTTGTTGTCCCGGCCGGGGAGATTCCTTGTCGATGATGATATCGTAAGGGGTTCGGGGGAGGACCTTGTGCTCGTTGTCGAAAGCACCCCACTCGCAGTTGATAGCCATCGGCAAGTTCGGGTCCAGGTTCAAGTGAGCCAATTTAGGAATGGAGCCGCAGTTCTCCATGTATGCAGCATTGCATCCAGTTCCGAAAATACATCCGATGGCCATCTTCGGATCAGTGTAGGCAGAAGCAATGAGAGTACCCGTAGTATCATTGATCAAGGCCGACACTTTAATAGGAACTTCCTGTGATTCTGTCAATATTGTCTTCTTAAATCATTTTTCGACATAACACACCTGCGCTTCCAAGGCAGCTTCCAAGAGTGGCACAACATTGCGGCCCTCGACACCGTTGATATCGAAACCCTTCGTCCATCGTTGTAGAACACCCTCATCAATGTAGTTCTGGCTAGCAGGATACGAGAATGTGAAACCAAGGGGAATCTTTCCTTGTGATGCGGGAATTTCACCGTGGTGGGTTTCAATGAATTGTTTCAGACAGTCGGCGATGTACTCCCAAAGCTCCTCGGATTCTCCAGTCTTCAGCTCCTCAGGCATGCGGTATTTGGACTGGATGATATCGAACTCCGACTTGTTGTCCGTCAAAGTAATCTCACAAACACGTAGATTGGTACCGCCCATATCCAGAGCCAAGTAGGTACCAGTCTCAAATCCATCTGGGAAATCCATAACCCATGTTGGGTTCATTGGCTATCCAATACGTTAGTTGATTATGTGTGTTTACATAAACGTGTATATTAGGATTAGAACTTACGATACTGCCACCTCCTACACTCAAGCCTATTGAGATGTTAGTATTAATTTAATTTAAACAGTTAGGAATATTAAATTACCCTTCTCAAGCTCGGAAACGAAGTGTGTAGTGATTTCCTTGAGCTTAGCCTTGTCAACGGTGAACAGATCTTCCAACTTCTTGATCTCGGTGAGAAGATCCTTGGGCACATCAGCCATCGACCCTATAATACTTAATGTCAGCTTACTAGATCAATTTAATCTATGATGAGAGAATAACCATTTAGCCCGTCTTGAGAGTTTCCATGATGGTGATGGTGATATGAACCCAGCTTCGTCGCCGGACCAAGCGCAGTTGGTCTCTGTCCAGACTCCATAATGAATTCTTAAGTAACAATAATGGGAAAAGTATAAAAATCAAAATATAAAGAGAGGTAGAATAAGAAGAGTTTAGGGAAGAGGGGAAAACATAATGAGAAAATGGGGTTTAAGAGGAAAAGGTCTTGTGGAATATGACTTTCAAATTGGTCATCTCAGAAGGATCAGACTGAAGCTCATATAACACGTAGACTGGTGAGCTTACACTGTCTTAGTCCATTCTACCTAATAATGTACAATGTGAATGTTTGCACAACGTGGAAGGAGCAACTTTGCTTATAGATGATTGATGATATGTGTAACAGTACAACTGTCTATATCGAATCCCATTCATCTGATTACTCAGAGAAAGAAAGTACAATGAGTAACAAAAGGGGTATATCCCAGTTAAACATCTTAGTACCAAAGTGTCTGAAGTTTAACTTCCGCACTTGGTTTCATAAGCTCCACGAACATAAGACTAAAATTGAAGCTGAAATCAAACATTGAAAATAATATTATACATACCCTTTCGGGATGGCGGCTTTCGAGGACCAAGTCCGACCATTTTGATTATAGTAATAAATTTCTATTGATGTCCAAGAAATCTTAATAAGAACAGATATCTGAAACAACCTAAATGTCTAAAATCGCCGTGTTAGTATAATAGACGATATAGCAAATAGAAGAGTGAAAAAAATGAAGGTCAGAAGAACACTGAAGAAAAAGATGTTGAGCAAACAATCCCGGTCGTGCCATGTGCTAGGTAATAAATAGTGAGAGTTTTCGGGGCAGCCAGGGTTGTTTCGGAGCTTGGGCAAATAGGAGAGAGCCGTTTCCGAATCAAGGGGATAAAAACTTACTCAGCTCAGCAATATCTTGACATACAAGAGAGAAGGAAGGACGTCGTAGTAGATTGCTACTGGAGCTTAAGGTCTTTTGAATGGTGAGGGGAATTTAAGCTTGACGAGTTGCCCCTCCATCCATCATCGACCCACAAACTTGGGTTCAGTAGATTGATTGGCTTGTTGCCAATCTTGGTAACCTTTTATTGGCTTGAATGTTATGCTTGAGCTGGGTTGGCTGGGTGGATCTAAACCCCACCAAGTTACCTCACTGGGGGCAATTACTATACACAGGTACATACGGATCTGTAAGTACATGCGTATCTCCGTGTCTTCTCTGCTTGGCTTATTGTACCTGATTCGAACGTCTTCTAGCAAATTCATATCATTACACGGATGACACTTGCTCCATTCGATCTTCCTATCAAAGAGCCTCTTCAAAAGTGGACCGTACCGGCGGTGTAGTCACTTTTAAAGTTAAGTTCATAAGGCCATCCATCCGTTCGGGAAGATGGGCGGTTCTAGATGTACATGTGTAAGTGATTTACGCAGTTGTGGACATCCATGGATGTTGTCAAGAATTGGGATGGAAGTCCGTAAGAGGTACCCAACCCCGTGTAAGCTTGAGACGATGTATTCGACTCTGAGGCTTGGTGCCTTGTCACCCCGCATTCCAACATCGAAAGTTTGTCACGTCTCCTTCAATCCTTTAGGACTGCGCCGTCGTGGGGTATTACCAAGACAGATAAGGCTTTAAAAGAATTTGAGCGATTTGTTTGTTACGTTCGTAAGATTAGAGGGTACTCTTCCAAACGGAGTATCAACGATATCACATGTGATGAGTCGATAGTAATGTGATGTTAGGCCTTTTAATATCCATAGTATTAATGAGAAAGTTCAATATTGTGAAGTATCAAGGTCCTCAAATCTTTAATTCATCGAAACGTGACAGGTCCGGACAATTGGTTCCATTAAAAATATGGGGTTGCCGTACCCTGTCGTATCCTGCCGTGCAGCTCTAACTAAAAGCGGTCTAACGTCATCTTTTGTTACACACGGAATAACATACATCCTCAATCCTGATTTAGTCAGGTCGGACGCGCATTGGCAACGTAAGCTGTAACTTTTTGAAAGGTGTACCTTAGCTTTTAGAACCTTGGAAGCTCTACGTCGAAAAGCCACATGTAGCTGTCTAAGTCAAAACTACAACGCCGTTGATCATTAACTTTCCATTGGCGCTACTCATTTATTCATGAGTAGCCCATTCGGTCTTTTTTCGTCATGAAGTTCTCTGCGGTTGCAGCGACCTGCCTCACGTTCTTTTCGCAGGTCTTTGGCGAAGCTAACACAGCTGGACCATCGTCGTCGAAAGTCATCCTTCCGGCTACCTTCAAGCCACCCCAGGTCTTCAAGAATGCCAACCTAGTACATGTCATCTCCCTAGAAAAGAATTATGCAAAGGAGGCCATCAACGTTTTAATCGAGAACGTATCATCTGAACCTCAAGATGAATACTTCCTACCTTTCACGAGTGCGCAACTAGAGCGGGCCGGCGGCATTGAGGTGAAGGATAGAAAAGATCCCAACATATCGGGCTTTATCGCAGAAGTTGTTGAATTCGACCCGACAAGGTAAGGACATTTGCATTTCTTTCTAAACCGTCGTATTCAAGTCGCTAATAGAATATTGCGTAGTGATACCCAATACTATCGCATTCGACTACCCACACCCTTGCCGGCCAAGGGTCAACAGACCCTAGGTATCTCCTTCTACTATCTCGACACATTCTCGCCCTTGCCGGCTGCGATCGAGCAATCCGATAAGCAGTACCTCGTCTACCAATTCTCGGCGTACGCCCCGTCGGCCTACCCCACATTGAAGCAGAAGACTGAAATCAAGCTTCCCTCTTCCGATATTCCCGATTACACCAAGATTGCTGGTAGCGGCGATGTGAAGGAATTCCCTCAGAAGCAAGGCTCGAAGCTTACCTATGGCCCCTTCCCCGAAGTCCCAGCCGGCGCAGTATCTCCAGCGAAAGTGAGGTTCGAGTTTACTAAACCCGTTACCCATGTATCGCTTTATGAACGAGACGTCGAGGTTAGCCACTGGGGAGGAAACGTTGCGTTCGAAGAGCGCTACACTCTTTACAATCACGGCGCAAACCTCTCCTCTCAGTTTAACAGGGTTAAATTTGCGCAATCCCAGTATTTCAACCCCCAGTCGTACGCCTTGAAAGACATCAGGGTCCCCCTCCGAGTTGGAAGCAAGGATGCTTATTTCACGGATGCTATTGGCAACGTGTCGACCTCGCGCTTCCGCTCAAACCGACGAGAGGCTTTGCTCGAATTGAAGCCTCGTTACCCCGTGTTTGGTGGTTGGAAGTACCCATTCACAATCGGCTGGAATGCAGATGCTAAGAGCTTTTTGCGAAAGAAGTCTGGTGATAGCTACCTATTGAATGTGCCTTTCATTGAGGGACCCAAGCAACCTGAAGGTACTGCATTTGAGCAGATCCAAGTCCGCGTTCTTCTACCTGAGGGTGCTGAGTGAGTGTCCCCTGACAGCCTTTTCTATTTGATTATTTTCTAACAATCTCGTAGTAATGTTCGTTTCTATACGACGATTCCTGAGTCTGCTATTACCGATTTCACGGTCGATCAGCAAAAGACATATTTGGATACTATCGGTCGCACAGTGCTAACAATCAAAGCGAGGAACTTGGTGGACGACTTCCGGGGCCGCGATCTTATCGTATCTTACGATTATTCGCTGGCGGCCAGCCTACGCAAGCCACTGATCGTCTTCTCAAGCATGGTGGCGTTATTTGTTGGGATGTGGGCGATCTCCAAGGTGGATGTGAAGTTCTCGACGAAATAAGGAGGCGTTTGGTTCGTTTTGGGACTAGGTACATATGCGTGTGTGTACATTACAGGTTTTCCAAAAAGGATTTTTATGGTGGCCTGGGAAAACTCTAGAATAGCTCAGGACATAGCTCCGGCGCAAATGAATACTGAAATGAAAATGAAATGTTTCAATTGACTTGATCCCTTCCACGTACCAAAGTACCTACTTACGTAGTTTACCTAGGTAAAGAAAAAAGAACCAGATATCCTCAAATCATCGAGGTGAGCTCATTGCTCCATTCCGGTGAAGACCTACCTGGGTACGGTATTCTCCTAGAACAAGGCATTATCGGCAAATATCTTGGATTTTACAGGGTCCAAGGGTCCTAAGTTGAGGTGGTAGCACTATACGACGGAGCTAAATTAGCTTGATGGTATTTTGGTGGGAGTTGGCTTGTGATTAAAGCTGCAAGCTGACGTAGGCGCAACATCATAGGGTGCATAGGCTGTGCCTCCTCTAAGACATCTCGGAACGGGAATGCAAAAAGCGCAGAACCGGAATTCCACTGCGGCTGCGAAAGCTAAAATTTTCAATAAAAAGCATCATCGCAGCTACAGTAGCATAAGAGATGGACTAGCAGACTAGAGATCGCATTCCACTATATATGGGTACTGTATCTGCAAGGATTGATTGAGGCGGAATTATGCGATGTGTTATAGGTGGATTTGGTGGATATTTGTTAAGCACGGCATCACGATGGATGTGCGCCTGTGGGCACGAAATAAGGCACAGCATAATGTCAAAACTCCCCGGCTGTTGACACGAGAGGTCTAGATATGCTGGATGAGATATTCTTGTTCGCCCAGCTGCATAGAATGCAACGATCCATTTCGTGTCATAGGTCGCCACGACCGGGTCCAACCTGTTCGTGTCGAGGGTCGCGAACGCAGTGTTAGTCCAAGTCGCAGAACCAGAGCGACGGTGTTCTTGGCAAGATTTTTCCGCGGTCCCGCTGCCCGGCAGTGATGCTTCTAGATCCTGTGATAGGCTGCGTGTGTGGCGCAAAAAAGATGTCAAGGCTCCTGCATTCCTCGTACGATCAAGTTCCTTTTTCACCTTTCTACCTTGCTTTGTGATACGTGCCAGCTTCGATATTGTTAGCATATCGAATATCGGCTGCAGGGATTATAACATGGAAAAATGGGTTGGGGTGCGAGGATCTTCTCGAGGATCTCGAGAACTGGGAACCCGGCACCAATGATCTAGGACGAAATGCCAAGATGGTTTCTTCACTTTGTCAGTGTAAGCGTAGGACGGTTACACTGAAGCTATCCCTCGTGACGCTTTTGGGTCAGCAAGGCTGAGTTGGGTCATAGGTCATCTGAAGATGAATACATAAATACCTAACAGGCTTCCGCTCTTTTCATTTCTAGAACCAGTTCTCTATTCCATCCATTCTATCTGCATTTCCATTCATAATCTCGGTTCGATCAAGTTATATAGGCCCGGCCCCCGTTTCCCGGAAATCTCAACTGCTCTCACAACCCTTTCCCACTCTAATCCAACATACTATATCGAAACTTTCAACAACATCCTCCAGTCTTGTGTATAATTCAATAATACATACCGAAGACACGAGTCCTTATGACCTACCACATCTCCATCCATACTGAGACAGACAAGATGTGTTTCCGAGCTGAACCTTCGCGGAAGTACTACTACCACGAGGAGTACATCCCAGTGAGACAAGCCCACCACCATCACCACCGCTCTTCCACGCCAAGGGTTAGCTACCACTCCCATCACACACACCACAGCCCGCGTGTCAGTACGACCAGCTACCGGCATAGTGCTCCGGTGGTGTATGAGAGGACCAGCCAAACCAGATACCGCTGAGAAGCGAGTTTACCGCCGACTCAATTCATAAATCAACCAATAATCATCGCCTAATACAACCATAAACCACACAAACCATATAAATCTTAGTACATTACGCACACGAGTACATCTGGAAAAGTTCGGGCCGGGGATATATATTTCGACATATTGATATTTAATAATATTTGAAAATCTATAATATTCGTTTCTTGAACGAGCAACTTGAACGATTAACGAGTTTCTTCTTTGGATATAGAACATTTGGAACGCATTGGAACATCGAAGGGATAGGAGTGGAATAGCGAACATTGGCGCTCGGACCAAGCGGGGTGTCGGTTTACAGCTCCAAAGCACATTCTAGAGAAAATGCAAAAAAATGACATCATGATGGTTCTTTAGCTTCCCCTTCGTCGTCATCTTCCGTATTGCGTATTCCGTATTCGAGGCTCTGCACTATCTTCTGCTAGGCATTCTCCGTAGACACATCCATGCTTCTTTTGGTAGATGTGATGTGATGTATAGATGAGTCGGTTAGAAGAGGGGTTGATACATTTTTCTCTTGAAACATACAATTGTACTTAGTATTGTTGTTGTCGAGTTACAACTTGAGTACGTGAATACTATTAGTCGGCTCTCTGTTTGCTTTTGGATAAACCCCTGCTCGAGTATACCGATCGATCTACACGATACATATCCCGCCCCACTCCTATAGGTGTAACGTCGGACGTCGGATATCTACAACAACGATTAGGAAATTTAGTATTCTGTGAGTTGAATTGACTATTGACTTCGATGTTATTGTTTTCAAATGCGACTGTGATATCTGGATGATAGAAGTTAGGAACTTCGTGCCTCGCTCAAGCTTATTAACCCTGTGTCTGTGTTTGTGTAACTGCGCTATAAAACAATGGGAAGCTCCTGCAGCGACAAGAAAGGCCGAATTAGGAAATCACCTACTTGGAAAACATGAAAAGAAAGGAAGCAACTATGTAGCTAACAGCCTGCAGCTGTCATATCCAAAAGAACGAACTCAACCGATACACTCAATTCTTCTATTTTGAAGACATCATGTAGGTCACGATGGATTTCCCATTCTTCAACAGCAATTCGAGGGGCGTCTCCGAGCTGGAGAGGAGATCTCAGCTCAGTCGTCAGGGGAGTGTTAGATCACCGGGGTCAACATACTTGTAAACCCCAACTCAATTCAATTGCCTATTGAATCAAGAAGATCAAGATAGACTAACACTCACCTACTAACTCAGGAACCGCTCCCTCTCAATCCGCTCAACCAAAACCGGCACGGCAGGCTCTCCGGGCCCCTCAAAACGCAAAGGCTTCTCCTTCGCCTCCCTCCGCGGATCCATCCAACCCGAGCTCTCGCGACGCCTCTACCAACTCATCAAGTCCTCAAACAACCTGGTCTCGGCGCACGAAACCGCCGGCCGCGAGCGCGAGTCCGTAGCAAAGCAGCTCTCCGAATGGGGCGAGCAGACAGGCGACGAGGCGGTATCGGACATCAGCGACAAAGTCGGGGTCGTGCTATCAGAGCTAGGCGCGCAGGAGGACGCGTACGCGCATGGTCTCGACGACGCGCGCGGTCTGCTCAAGACCGTTCGGAATACCGAGAAGAGCGTGCAGCCGAGCCGTGACGCCAAGGCTAAGATCGCGGATGAGATTCAGAGGCTTAAGTTGAAGGAGCCGCAGAGCCCGAGGTTGGTTATTTTGGAGCAGGAGCTGGTTAGGGCCGAGGCGGAGAATTTGGTCGCGGAGGCGCAGTTGACGAATATTGTAAGTCTTCTTTGCTTTGTAGCATGCCTTCACTTCGTTTTTTCCCTTTACCTTTTATTCTGCCTAGGTATTCTTGTGGTTGTATACCTAGGTGGGTGGTTACTAATGCAAGATGAGATATAGACTCGCAACAAGCTGAAGGAAGCCTACGACACCGAGTTTGCCGCCGTTATCGAGCGTGCCGAGAAGCAGATCATCCTTGCCAAGCATGGACGACGGCTCCTCGAGCTCCTAGACGACTCCCCTGTCACCCCTGGCGATGCCCGCCGTGCCTACCAGAACGGGGCTGCAGCGCGCCAGGTCCTAAACGATGCTGAGGACGATCTCAAGGCTTGGGACAAGAATGTAGATGATCGGTACTCCCTCGTTGGAGAGGAGATGACCGGTGTTGGAACTGGTGTTCCCGCTAGCGAGACGGGAGATGGAGGTGAGCTGCCTTCACTGGCTTCATAATTGTGATATTGACCGTTTAGCTAATGACGATGGCGATGAAGTAGTTGCCGCCGAACCGGCGTATGTGAGCCCCACGCCAACCTCGAATTATGATACTCACGATCACAACTCAAGGAGCCCCGTGCCCTAATGACCAGCACAATAGTAGCTCCAGCTACCTAGGTACCACCAACATATTGTATATGCACCGAGGGAGGCTTAGTCGATTTTCTTACCCAGAATATATGTATAATCCCACTCGGGCTGGCCTGGAATCAGGAAGGTTTGTATTCACGTGTAACATACTTACATCAAGGTCACAGTAAATTGGGAATCGGGCTTTTACTTGGGGTGTACGTAATGAAAAATATTAGGATAACTAAGAGACTGTTATGTATGTATTATTTTTCGCTCGTGATTTTTAATGAATGATTACAGCCTTGGAGTTCTCATAGCAGGGAGGGTTATTGCACTTATACTAATACGGCTAATCTTCGGCTAATATCAAGCCTTGCTCTCCTGCTCCCAATAAGACACCTCCAAAAAATAACAATCGCAATCGTCGCTCTATTCCGAACAGCTTTTGCGTATGACGGACCTCCGGCAAAATGGACTTCGTCATCCTCTCTAGTCGGCAGCTCCGAAGACCGCTTCCAAACCTATGTAGGACTTGTATCCGGCGACTTGCACCTCGAGCCTCCCGGTCGTATGCTACCGCCAGCTCTAAGCAACCCGAAATCTACGATGTCGTTTGCGTGGGCGGCGGTCCGGCCGGACTGAGCCTTCTTACCGCGCTGAGTAAGTTCACCACGATACACCCTCCTATGCCAATGCTACCACACATACTAACTCAAGATGCACAGGAGCGAACCCAACAACGGCCGGTCTCAAAGTAGCTCTCGTCGAAGCCCAGGACCTACGCAAACTACGCGGCTGGAAGATGCCACCCGATCGCTTCTCGAACCGATGCAGCTCGCTCACCCCCGCCTCCGCGAAATTCCTCGACGGGATCGGGGCATGGAAACATGTGAAGAGGGAGCGCGTGCAAGCGTACCACGAAATGCAGGTTTGGGACGGGGTCACGGATGCGAGGATCGAGTTCGAGTGGGCGAAGGAGAAGCGCGGGGGAACGATTGCGTATATGACCGAGAACCTGAACTTGACGTCAGGACTGCTGGGTCGGTTGGAGGAGCTGGGGGGAGTGGATGTGTTTGATGGGGCGAAGGTTGAGGGGATTGAGTTTGGGGAGGAGACGGAGGAGCTGGATTTGAGGGAGTGGCCGGTGGTGAATCTTGCGGGGGGGAAGAAATTGGCGGCGAGGCTGCTTGTGGGTGCGGATGGAGCTAATAGTCCTGTAAGAGCGTTCGCTGGGATTGAGAGTAGGGGCTGGGATTATGAGCGACATGGTGTTGTAGCGACGCTGGAATTAGAGGGAGAGGGTTGGGGAGGAGACGATATGAAAATCGCATACCAGAGATTCTTACCTACAGGTCCTGTCGCCATGCTCCCTCTCCCAGGCAATCTTTCGACGCTTGTCTGGTCCACCACGCCCTCGAACGCCGCGCTGCTTAAGTCCCTCTCGACAAATGACTTCGTCGCTCTCGTCAATGCCGCCTTCCGCCTCAGTCCTGTAGACCTCGCGTTCATGCACACGCTCTCTTCCGGCCAAGTCGACGAGCTAGCCTGGAGACTCCAGCACACCCAATTCAATTATCAGGCCATACCGCAAACCGTCGTTGGCGTCCAAGAAGGCACCATAGCCTCGTTCCCGCTAAAACTGCGACACGCGGACACGTATATCGGGGAGCGCGTAGCGCTAGTCGGCGATGCGGCACATTCGATCCACCCTCTCGCGGGCCAAGGGCTCAATCAAGGACAAGGCGACGTCGAATCGCTGTCCCGAACGATCGAGTACGCGGTCTCGCATGGCCAGGATATTGGCGCGCGGATGTCGCTCGAACCGTATAATGCAGAAAGGTATGGTCCGAACCATGTGTTGCTAGGCGTGTGCGATAAGCTGCATAAGCTGTACTCTGTGGGCAGTGGACCGTTGGTGCCGTTGAGGTCGTTGGGATTGAACGCGATTAACGCGTTGGGTCCCGTGAAGAACTTTTTCATGGATCAGGCGGCGGGGAATGGGATTAAGCTGTTCTAAATGATTGAATATGTTAAATGTATCTGGGCTTCAAATTGCTCAGCGTGTGTATTCTAGCATGTAAAATACCACCTCGGACCTTAAAAATAGACGACGCGAAGACGGCATCCGGAACGAGGAAGATACCTACAATGCGATGTACCTAATAGATCTTATGAACTGAACAGCCATCGCTGCCATGAGAAATTAAATAATTACATGATATATCCAGAAGCAGAGCTTGATTGATGATAAATCATAGGTTCGGCACCGGTGTAGAACCTCAATTAAATTCAAGGACATCTTCCTTATGGCAATGCATCAAGCATCGATCACAACGAAAATGAAAAGCAAAAATTGCGCTCCCTACGATCCACGAGGGATAATAGAAAAGGGTCGACTCCGCGATGTGCAATGCAGGTCTCTCCTCATGCTAGCCCTGATTCTTGAGCCAAGGTTAGCGGAACAAGGTAAGTATGAAGAAGAAAGGAAGAGAAAGGAAAAAAAGTCGAGAGGGAGAATGGGTATTTATGTCTTTTAGAAGTGGGGCAAGCCCGGACGCACCTGCCAGGCAGCAGAGCTAGAGGGGTGACTGCCGAAATCAATGGTGTAAATTTAGTGGCAACCGATAAGAGACGGATAAGATAAGATAACAACTTTTCTTACAATCGCATTTTTTTCTCGAGGCAGACTGCTATTCGTTCATCCCGCCTACACCTATTCAACTCACAAATCACACATCATGGCACCCTCTTCAGGACGGCGACAGCCGCCTAGTGCTGCAGAATTGGACGAGCGGAACGTATGTCACACACACACCCTTAAATCAAGCATACATCTAGACAAACTAACAAGTGAACCCAGATCGTAGGCATAAACAAAGAGACAATAACCAACACCGTCTCGAACGACTACCCCGACAACTACGCCAACGAAGAACAAGCCTGGGATAAAGAAGTCTTCCGACGAAACTTCAAGGTCCAATGGCACCAGAACAAGCAATTCGAAGCGCAATTCTCGCTCATCGGCGTCGACGCCTCCATCGCCAACGCCTTCCGCCGCATCCTCATCGCCGAGATCCCCACCCTGGCCATCGACTCCGTCTTCATCCACAACAACACGTCCGTCATCCAAGACGAAGTCCTCGCCCACCGCTTAGGTCTAATCCCTTTTACGGGCGGCAAGAAGGGCCTGCGTGAATGGATGGGGTTCTGGCGCAAGCCGGCCGACGGCGAGGGCATGTATGACACCACCTTCGACAACAACACCGTCAGCCTCAAGCTGAAGGCCGTGTGCACACACAACCCTTCCGCGCCACCCAATTCCAAGGACCCGAGAGAAATGTACAATAACGCGCACCTGTACGCGCGCGACATCACCTGCGAGATGCTAGGCGGGCAGCCTAAGTACTTCTCCGGCGCGGATCGAGTTCGCCCGTGTAACCCGGACATCCTGATCGCGAAGCTGCGGCCGGGCCAGGAGGTCGATATCGAGATGCACATGCACAAGGGCTTCGGCTGGGACCACGCCAAGTGGTCGCCCGTCGCGACCGCGAGTTACCGTCTCCTGCCTACGATCACGATCACGCGACCTATCCTCGGCGCCGACGCGGAGAAGTTCGCGAACTGCTTCATTCCGGGTGTCATAGCGCTCGAGCCTGTCAGTCGCCAGGAGGCGAAGGCGAAGGGTAGTGGGTATGAAGGCCACGAGGGGGAATTGAAGGCCGTGGTTAAGGATCCGATGCGCGATACGGTTAGTAGAGAGGTGTTGAGACACCCTGAGTTCGAGGGGAAGGTGAAGCTGGGTAGACGGAGGGATCACTTTATCTTCTCGATTGAGAGCACCGGACAGTGGGATAGCGACGAGCTGTTCCTCGAGGCGGTCAAGACGTTGAAGAAGAAGTGTGAGGTGTTAAGGCCCCAAGTCACGAATATGGTCTACACTTACTAAATTGGGGTGAGGTGAGATGAGATGTTTTACTTCGCATGTAGAGGTGCATATGCGTGCTAGAAGGGGGTTTCTATTCATGACACTTCCGACGAAATGGCGTTTGGCGGAAAATGTACCGGCATGGTTAGTTTACTCAAGGATAATAGAGTAATCAAAGTTTTAACAAAGGTCTGATATGCATCATAAGTGTGACTATCGTCTTCGATGGAATGTCCAGATATCCTTTATCGTAAATTGTCTAAACTTTACCGTACCTTCGAATTCAATTTTTTAAGTATGAAGATATCCCTAGAAAAGGGGCTAGGAAGCGTGAGCTTGTCCTATTGACATTGAATAATATCACTTTACCCCCTATTGTGGTAAATAACGGCTATGTTCTATCCATGTACCAATGGGTGCTATAATTCGTACGTACTAAAGTCATTCATTAGAAGGTGAACATACGGGATATCGTGGATGGACTATACTTGCCTGCTAAACTATCAGGACACAGCGTTGCGATGGACTACTAGCCTTACTTTGGCTCTATTGAGTACTTTACTTAAAGAATGACGTAAAATAGGCCAATTTCCTCCATGTTTCATTAAAGGAGACAAGCACATCTCTAATAATACGACCTCGTGCTTGCGCTCCGGTACTCGTCTGATGTGCCAGGGAATGCGCCAACCGGCGTATCAACAACGGTCTCCTCGTCCGAGCTGAACTGCTCGTCTCCGAAATCGTCTGATCGGTCAGGAGGAGCACGCATCGCCTCGAGAGATTCCCTTCCAAGTTCCGGGAGTTGGTAAGGTTTGACGGCATGTACCTCTCTCCCCGATGGAAGGCTAGCCAGTAATGTACCAGGCGGTGGGATAGTCTGGGTCATCATCTACTTCGAGTCAGCCTTACCTGCATCGACTTCTGTTGAATAGGACTTACAGTATCGTTAATTTTAGTCCACTTTGCCTCCAACATCTCGAGAACTCTCGTCTCTTCCACTCTACCTGCATCCGCGCCCCAATTCGTACCCCTTTCTACTTTCTTGTCCTCCCTCCTCTCGGACCAGTCCTTCTTCATCCGAGTAAAACTCAAGCCCTTTTTAGTCTCTTTTGACTCAACACCGAGTTCTTGAAGACCGCATCGTAACCAGCCTAGAGCGTTTCCAGTTTGACCCCCTAGTTCAGCGTC
Organism: Annulohypoxylon moriforme; assembly: GCA_022695765.1. Taxonomy (NCBI): domain Eukaryota; kingdom Fungi; phylum Ascomycota; class Sordariomycetes; order Xylariales; family Hypoxylaceae; genus Annulohypoxylon; species Annulohypoxylon moriforme. The sequence goes on from MU403226.1 coordinate 53,962, forward strand.
TATGCCAAAGAAGCGACAAGCTTTTGCTCGACTCGTCTTCCTGAAGTCTTCTAGATAACGTAGCAATCCCTCATTAAGTTTTGATGGACCCCTTCCTTGCGATTGGCATAGAGATGAAGCTTGAGCTGCATGGTCCGCAGCCGCAAGACACAGTCGAGCGAATAAATGGGCTCGGACCTTGGGAATCTCGGGAGCTTTGTACATCCACTCTCGGTCATTATCGTTGCGGTCTTGTGCCACAACCGCCGGGTACGGGTCATCTTTGAGAACGGCAAGAAGAGTTGCTTCGGCCAGCGCAAGCGAAGACATAGCTCGAGCGGTAGATTGCGAAATATCAGCGCACGGGGGCGTTGTGGTGAGACCCTCTGCTCGACGGGCAAGATAGTCGTGCACCGAAGCTGCATCTAGCAGGTGTTTTGTAGCTGTAGTTATAGCAGTAGTTCTCTCTTGTGTACTAAGTGGTACACCTGAGGTAACGTAAAGTGGATGCAGCGAAGAGCGGGCAAGCAAAGTATGGGTATAACCCACAGCGGAGAGCACAAAGGACAATTCATACTCTATAGACTGGACTTTGACTCTCGCTATCTCCTTGCCCGGTACCGCATGATCTGATAATGTAGGTCGCCATTCGATGGTGGGGGTAGAGGTCAGAACTACACTGACTTCCTCCCCTGATATCGCTTTATTACTTAAACCGGCATCGATGGCGAGGAGATATGGGAGATAGTTATTCAAGTTAGAGAGTATAGATGGTAAATTAGGGCCCTGGGATGTTGCAGGAAGTCGCTTATGCTTCTTTAACGAGTCTTTCACAACCCCTCGATGTGTACTTGTGTTCAGAGGCAGTGAGGGGTGAGACTCGCATGTGAAGCTTGAGGAGAATGAGAATGATGATGTAGTCGGTAATATAAAGGGAAAAGGCATCTTGACGAATCTTTCTTCACAATGACAAGATTCAATATCTCAACACCTCAATACGAAGCGAATTAAAATCAATACAGTCTTCTTCTCATAGAAAAGGCTTTTTGATTTTGGTACAAAAGATCACCAAAGCCAAGTGACTTGGCTTGCCTGAAGTTGTTCATGCCATGCTTTTGTTATACTAAGACATATATGTAACAAACAAGACATAGGAGCTGTTGTGAAACCGGAGTATGCTTGAAACGGGACATTGTAAAGCCACACCGTTTATCTTTAATAAAATTCGACGGTATCCGTAAGTACTGTGCCAAGTACTGTGCTTCAGCCAGGTTGTCAGCCACAACTTCATTCTCTCCACTCATTCTAGAAGGATGATCCCTGCTGGGAGTCTGTGACAAGCTAATAAAAATGATCCCTGTCTAAAAAATACTCAGGTACGAGGTTACGCTGATAATGTGGGCTACACCAAATTCAGCTTGACCTCGACAACATTCAATGCCACCTGGTCAGATTTAGAAGAGAGAGCTCATCTAAGTGACCAAATGACTTCAACAGTGGAACGACACATAATAATCCAACGGTGAAGAACATGGTTTCCGCTTCACCATCGCCGCACAAGCCGCGGCGCAAGAACAAGAAGACGGCGCATTTTGACAGTTCCGTTAATGTCAAACCCGAAGCTCTCATCAGAACTCCATCCTTCCCTCTAGCAGCTTTCCTCTGGCCTGCCCGGAGCTCTCTTTCACAATGGGAGGTCTTACCCCTCATACTTATGGTCGTCGGACTATTTAGATGGGCTGCCGGACTCTGGGGATATTCAGGTAAGGTTATTCCAACTTTGGAGCTTTGTTCAATGCGCTTTTAGCTACCTATGCTCATGTCAGACCCGAGCTAATGCCTTTCTAACCACAGGCTTCCAGAAACCGCCGATGTTTGGAGACTACGAAGCACAGAGACACTGGATGGAGATCACCACACATTTACCTATATCGCAATGGTATTTTCACGATTTACAGTGGTGGGGCCTCGATTACCCTCCCTTGACAGCATATCACAGCTTGCTACTCGGCAAGGTCGGATCTCTCATCGATCCCTCCTGGTTCGCGCTCTATACTTCCCGAGGTTTACAAGACCCGACACTCAAGGTTTTCATGAGAGCCACCGTCATCGTATCCGAATACCTCATTTATATACCCGCTGCAGTAATATTCGTTAGGAGATATAGCCGGCTCTTTGGAGTTGCTCAATGGACAGCTTCGGTAGCTCTTGTCGCTATACTCATGCAGCCAGCTACTATCCTCATCGACCACGTTCACTTCCAGTATAATACTGTCATGCTTGGATTCGTCTTGGCGAGCATGTCAAGTATGGTGGCGGGTCGATATATGTGGGCGTCTATTTTCTTCGTCGCGGCTCTAGGTTTCAAGCAGATGGCGTTATACTATGCGCCAGCTGTATTCGCCTTCCTATTGGGAAGCTGTACATTTCCCCGAATCAACATTACACGACTTATGGGAATTGCAGCTGTAACTATTGCGTCGTTCGCGGTACTCGTGCTACCCATAATCATAGGTTCACTATATGATGCCAGCCGAGGTATCGATTCGAGACCTGATCTTGATGGACCTCGACCCCCACTTCCCATCCTCACGTTTATTTCGGACTACCTAAATACCGAAGCAGCATACTATCCAGTAATTGAGCAGGTAGTTCAGATGATCCATCGTATCTTCCCTTTCGCGCGAGGACTATTCGAAGACAAAGTCGCCAACTTCTGGTGTGCAGCTAACGTAGTCATCAAATTGCGAAAATACCCAACTGAACTTCTACAAAGAGTTTCACTCCTAGCGACCCTCGCCTCCATCACCCCGCCTTGCGCAATCATATTCTTCAAGCCGCGCAAAGAACTTTTACCATATGCCTTCAGCGCCACCGCCTGGGGTTTTTTCTTATTCAGCTATCAAGTCCACGAGAAAAGCGCTCTTCTCCCCCTTCTTCCTATGACCATACTCCTTGCCGGAAAGCAGGGACTAGGAAAGGACATCAGGTCCTGGGTTGGGTTTGGTAACCTTGTTGGCGTGTGGACAATGTTCCCCCTATTACAGAGAGTGGATCTGCGCGTGCCATATGCAGTATTAACACTCCTGTGGGCATACCTATTAGGTTTGCCGCCTGTATCTATTAGTGCTTACTTTGAGGAAGGACAAAACATATGGGTTCAGTGGTTAACAGCCATCACTCACGGTATTTTCTACGTCGCCATGGCTGCTTGGCATGTATTAGAGGCGACTGCTATTCCACCACCCGACAAACCCGATCTTTGGGTTGTTGCCAACGTCGGCATAGGTGCCGCCGGCTTCTCGCTTTGCTATTTGTGGTGCCTGTGGAAGTTGATCCAGGAGAGTGGGCTCATCTCCCCGGTGTCTAAGGTCAAAACGACGTGAGTTGGCAAGAAGCCCGTGGCCGTGCCACTAGTGTACCATAGAAAAAAATTACAAATAAAGATTATGTTCTCTACAGCTCGCCTTGCGGGTATCCGAGACCGTTTGAGATGAAGTTCGTCACTTCTTCGGCAGTGTGCGCCTAAGGACGCCGCCTGTACAACATCATGGAACAAATCGATTCATGATGCAATTGCCGCGCTCTAAATTTGACAGTTGTCTTTTCAACAGAGCTCGGTAGAACCGTAGACAACCGTCTACGTGACACCAACATGTCACCGCCTCTTTCTCCGACATGCATCGACACGCATCGACAGCCAGCACGACGAAAATGCATGTATCCGCGTTGCATAAATGCCTCAGTCTACCTTCCTTGTGACACCAACCACTTCCTTTTACATCCGATGCCGCGCGATATAGGAAGTTACATACGATCTGTCTTAATTAGGAACACATCAGTTGACTTATCTCTTGCACTCAGCCTCACACCGCCGGAAGGCCGCATTCGCCACGGGATCCAAAAGACGTCCCTAGCGACGGCGGGCGAAATGACACTAAACCGCCAAACCGCCAATTGACGTAAAAACAGTAAAACACACAGTGCTAAAGTGGCTTATACTGTGCTCACA